>FLMG01000070.1:0-32656 GCA_900088475.1 Hyphochytrium catenoides
TCCACCCATACAAACTCCAAGTCAATTATTGCAGAGTCGAGGCCCTTCAGAAGGGCCTTGATCAAGCAAATGTCCTTCTGAAGGGGCTCCGGCGTTCGAGGGTTAATTCCTGGTGCGACCATAAAATCTCATGTACTCTCATTACCAGCATTAACGTGAGAAAGAAAGTCAAGACTAATGCCCACCGTATCTAGTCACCATTCAGGACCTCAGAAAGCAACGACCAGCACACATCTAATAATTTTATTTAAGCCTTTATTTCAGAGTCCCCCATTGAATATAGGGACCTGTAGACTAGCCTCATGATTTACAAGCTGACAGACCCACCGTCAGAGTTCATTGGGCCGATAAGGAACATGGCCTTCTGCAAGCTGGGCCATGTGAGGCCGCATCGGACCAGTCGTTACTTCTATATCTACCATACACTGCCTGCATTGGGTGACCAGACAGGAAGAGCAGGCCGTGTGGATGAGATTTGACTTGGTGTACCGGGACCCAAGCATGCTACGCCTGGGAGTGGATATGAACGAACCTACCTTTTTTGTTGAAGCCACAGCTGAGCCAGAAGCGCCACTCAGCCAGGACGAGCTTGACGTACTAAGGAAGGAGCTGTTACGCTAGCAAAACCTTTAAATTGAAGAAAGAGGATTATGCTATAAGAGTATATAGAGGATAATCAAGCGCAGCAGAACTAGCGAAGAAGGACAAATGACTAATATCTATGTTCTTGCCTGTAAGAAGGGCAAGTATTACGTGGGCAAGTTGGATGACCCAGTAGACCGCATTCAGAATCACTTCTATAGCCTGGGGAGCCAGTGGACGAAGAAGTTTAAGCCAGTCAGCGTGGTAGAAGTCCATACTAACATGACGCCCTTTGACGAAGACAAATACACCAAGATCTATATGCATCGCTATGGGCTTAATAATGTGCGTGGTGGCTCCTACAGCGCCGTCAACCTTCTGGACTATCAAGTGCGGGCCCTGAAGTTAGAGCTTGCAACCGTCTCTGATAGCTGCTATAAGTGCAAAGAAGGAGGACACTTCGCCGCAGAGTGCCCCAGCGCTAACAAGTCACCCACAGAGAGCTCACCGACCGCAGCCCCACAAAGGAAGAAACGGAGAATGTCTAGAAAGGCAGTCATCAAAGATAATAATGAGCTGTATGGTTCGCTCTTTGCAAAGTGACAGCTTCCAATAAGCAATAGATACTTTTTTGTAGGGTAAAAGGAGGCTGCCCACAACATGGCGCTCTAATCTAGGTTGAGTAAAGGGGCATAATACTACATAAATAAGGCTTCGAGTTTAGGGCCCAAAGGTAGTAAAGGAAGAACTGGATTCCCCCTCCCAATTGCGAGGCACATATTTTGGACTGGACTGCATCGACAGGTCAGCAGTTTTTTTGTGGGTTCAAGGTCAGCAGTTTTTAGTGCTTGACTCAACAGGAAGGACTAACCGGATTGATAAAGTGCTAGTTCATGGCAAACGCACTTCAAGAACAACCTTTCTATCAACCTCATCAACGCCATGGTACTATGCCATCGACTTTGAATCGTGGAGTGAAGGTGAAGAGCTTATTGCTTCGGGAATATACCATGACAAGATTACTGGAGCGACGTACGACCTTGATGCAATCGGTGTGGATCTAGTTATGGCAGCCTATGATGTTAAGGTCGAAGCCAGAGTCGTGAAGACCTGGATCCGCATTCCTTTCCTGTTCCTGGTCATTGTTGCCGGCATATGCCTCCTGGCGCTGGTAATGGAGGTCATCTCGCGTGCTCATGTGCCTCTCGTCTACCAAAGGAGCATATATGAACTGCTTTGCCTAATGGCAACGAGGGAGGGTCCTGGTGACGGTGTGAAGAACCAGGAGATCGACAACAAACAACAAAGGAGTGAGCCTAAAATTGAAGCTATGGCCTGGGAGCTCGTTGGCAGGACAGATGTCATGTGGCGGGGTAACGATGTGTACCTGAGTCCTGTAGGAATGGACGAAATAGTAACTTTGCAGCAGATTCCTATGGGCGCTTGTGAGCGTCCAGACACGTCTCTATCGGAACTTGCCAAGCGCTCAGAAAGCAACAATGCTGATGCAATTGATGAGCAGGCTACGCGACCAGGACACTTACGCTATTCTAAGAACTACCATGTCGTACTTAGTCCATCCCGTGAGCCATAGTGTGATCAAGTGTCTCCTATGTTAAGTCTTAAGTAAGAAACATACTTTTTCGGACCCTGTATAACTCTTAAGGTTTGCCAAGTATATGCTTCAGCCCAAACTTTGTGAGCCTGTTAGCATATGAGGAGCTTAGCTTGAAAAAACGACTTTGTTGATGAGGCCACGGTTGCCCACACATTGCAAGCTAACTTAATATAGGTCTAATATCGATGCCACTCGCTGCCGAAGCCACCTACGAAAGTACTGCTTGTCATCGGGTATGCGTTCAACTACTGCCCAGATATACCGTCGGAGCTTGGAGTTTACAGGGACAATTTGAGTCTGGAAGAGCCATCTGAGACTCCTTACGCTACCAGATAGCAGGGCCTCCGCGACTGCACCTCGAAGGCAGGACGCCTCAAACGAAGTTGTCCATGGATGCCTGCAGGTACAATTATCCCTACAGTTCGTCTGAGACAGCTCCAGCTTGTGACGAGCTATCATAGGTGTTAGCCAATTAAGTATGTCCATATCTCCCCGGGCTAACGAATCGCGAAGAACAGTCTGAAGTGAAAGCCCACCCAGACCGCTTGTCGCGTAAACCCACTGGAGCTTATCGAGTCTCCAGTTGCGGGAGGACTTATAATGAGCCAGGCTTCTGGAAGTGGTAAGACCAAGCTCCAGGACAGCCTTGAATTGATGAATGCTCACCGAGCTCCTCGCAAGTTTGGTCCTGCTCCACTGGCCCGCAGGGGCTTGGCCCGCCCTTCACCGACAATGACACCAACTGAATCCTTTGACCGTGAGGAGGTGCTTCCTCTTAGTAAAACAGGGAAGGTCAAGCTGGGAGAGAGCATAAAACTCTCAGCGCCGGATCCTGTTATTTTGCGGAACCTTCTTACGAAAGTGACACCCGGACACGCTTCTGTGAGCGGTCAATATGAGGATCAGAGAAGTGGAGCGAAGGACATAGCGAGCAGTGCGAATGTTCCGGCCTGTAGGCGGCCTCAAATATGCACAGGGTGTGGGCACTTTCGTGCAGCCTTCAGTGAGTATCACCACTTTAGGTCACAGAAGAACGCTGGAGCCTCCTCAGGGGAACAGAAAAAATGCACGAACCCTAGCGTGCGGCAAGGTTATCCTTACCAGAAGACCCCAAAGCGAAAGCGGAATGACTATGATCCCTGCATGTGTGAACGATGTGCGTCTTATTGTGATTCCTGGGCGGCGGCTGGCTCTCTGTCATCAACTGCAGGCCCACCAAACCCACCAAACAACCTTGGAAAAGGTAACGCTATTTGGCTGCTCCACCCGCGTAGTAAGGCACCTGGTGAGGCTATCATCGCTGACCTCTACTTCTTTGGTGTATCCAGGCGAGCTTCATCCAGCATTACTTACAAGAGAAAGCTTAAAAAGGGTCAAAATTGCCTCAGCCACTTCCCTTGTTGATAGTCACCTATCTATTGACACTCCACCTTTGGAGACTTTTCATTTGAAGGAAGATCACAAGCGCCTACTGAAGACAATGCTGTACGGAAGGAATGCGAATGGAAAGCAGGAAATTAAGCTTTTGGGAGCTGACAGCACCTTGGAAAAGTTATGGTGCCTCAGACCTGAGAGATGGCTGAACGATGAGGTACTTTGGCGACATTATGTCTGGCAGCTCTCTCCGATCTCTAGCTCTCTCAAAACTTATGCAAGATCGCTAACAATAATGTGCTTCCCTTTACATAGGTGATAAACGCTTTCATGGGACTTCTACAACGAAGAGCGATAGAAGAGGAGGGAGATTTTTCCCTCTTGAAGGAAGGGCGTAATCATGGTACACTTCGAAAAAGCAGAACATCTTCTTGTCCTCCTTTTTCTACACAAAGCTGACTCTAAAAGAAGATGGCTATGACTGCGTCAAGAGATGGCCGTCGGTCAGAAATGCACCACTCTTCTCCAATGATATTTCGTTGAAGCTTGTTATACCGCTGTATATTGGGAACAATCATTGGACTCTAGCAATTATTGACTTCAGAAAACGGACGGTTTTCTATTTTGATCCTCTGGGTTACGACGGTAGCTCGCAGTATAGAAGGCTCATTGGTTTTCTTGAACGAGAGATGCATACAAGAGGGATAGGGCTAGAACAGCATCGCCGAGAGATGGCTGAATGGAGACTGGTTCATGCAGTACCTAAAATGGCACCGGGCCAAACCAACGGCTACGACTGTGGAGTCTTCGTGTGTATGTATGCGTACTATGCGGGCCTGCTTAACCAGGTGAGTCCCGATGAGCGTTTCTGAGTGACAATTGAGGGAGCCCGACAGAATAGTACTAAAGACAGATATGGTTGTGTTGCCTGTCGTCTGCTCCAGGATGCTGCAGGGAAGTTCACTCAGAATGATTGCCCGCGCCTAAGAGCACTGCTAGGGCTGACCATGCTGCTCACAAACCTGGAGCCGTTGATGGAGAGAGACGCTCTGTAGTAGCAGAAAAAGTAAGGAAACGAGCTCCCGACAGCTACTTCCTGACGCTAGCACCAAGGTTTCATTGATCTGGCCTTATGAATCTGCCACAATATCAATAATACTATTCTGCTTGGCTCTGCAAGCGCTGTCCTCTAAGTCTGTGAAGTCATCTCGTACCTGATTATAAAGATGCAAGGACGCATTTTACGGTAACAAATAGGGGCGACGGCAGGGGGTAGGAAGAGCGAAGAAGAGAGGGTAGGAAGGAGGATGTAGCACATCCCGCTATCAACAAGGGCTTCCTTAAGACGACGCTGGAAGAGGAGATAATCACTTAGCCTCCTGGGACCTACCAGTGATCCATTGCTGAATTCGCGTAACCATCCGTCGGTATCGGCGAGCTTGGTGGAGGCAACGAGAGTGACCGAAGGGAGCTCCGCACTTCTTCTCGGAGGGTCAAGCGTGATGAGACAAGGGACTTCTACTGCTGCTCCATTGAGGACTGCTCCAATGCTTTTGAGATTGCTCATTTGCTATGACTGCCACTCTATTATCACCTCCCGCCACCTCTAGAACTACGTTATTACCCAGCTCATGAGAGCAAGGAGCACGCGGAGGCACAACTCTCCATCGCAGCGTAAGTGATCCATTAGCCTCGAAGTAGACGAAAGACGAAAAGGCGCAGCAACGTTTTTGAGAGACTTCAAGGAGATTGTGAGGATGTGATGATCCATTCAGCAGCTCATTCAGCCCCCAGAATACCAAGGGATAGCACGACAATTGAAGCCGCCTTCCATAGGACTTTTGAGGGCATCACTTCAGCCAATCAGAGGAGATCCTAAGCCGCTAACGTCTAGTGTTATCAACAACAATAGCCGTGAACGCATAGTGTTATCAAAAGGATCTTCGTGATTGGCCAAGGGCCAGATGCGTTAATGCTCCACTCTGCCCCAGAGATTCCGCTGGAATTGCCCTCAAACTCTCATTTCCCATTCCGCCCGCCAGACCTTAGCCACCTTGCCATACCGCCATGTCTTGTGGCAGCTTTGGCGGAGTGGATCCTTCTCTAAGGTGTTAACTATGGACAAATAAATGGCAACCAAGAAATGGGCCACACCTTGATAGAGGTCGCATGGGCCTTTGGTGCGGCAATGCTGTTCGATTGAGTCTAACTAACACTTAGACTATCTTGCATACTACAACAGCAACGAAGCCATATATTCTCTGTAGTGTACAACGTTTTCTCTTCTCTCCTCTTTCTTCCTCCTTTTATTTTTTGGTCTCTCCTAGAGTAACCCTAGCCATTATTTGGATGCAAGCATTGTGGCTATACAGCCATTGCGCAAGTTTCAGACTACCCCCGTGTTCAAGAACCCCTTGGAGAAAATTAGGATTGAGATCTCTTAGAACCTCTTCAGGGCAGGGACCTTTGGATTCAAGCCACTCCAGGTGTTGACGTTTTCTTGGTCCTTCCATTATTACCTCTCTCCAGAGACTAGCGTTTGGAGTTAAGTACTGCGGGTATAGGGAGTACAGACATTCAAAGTCCTCCACAGACTCCATCCATTCAAAGCACGTTAAAGCTTGTCCTCTGTTAAGGACCATACCGTGCTCAACCAAATAGCGAATCTTGCGGGCCGTGTCCTCACCTGGCCGGCAGTACTCTTCGATCCCTTCCAATAGGTTATTGAAGCTGTTCCGGAAAAGGTCTGGGACTCTCTCTTCTAACCAGTGCATGACTGGGGCCGGACAATTCTGTACCATCAAATTCACTGGCTCCTCATCAATATCGTCCCATACGGTACCAGGCACTCTGGCAAAGAGCCAATCTAATGTAGTTATCTTCCGTGCCCAGTAAAAGCCAAACATCACGTCATCACTCTGGATGGGGAAGCGTTCATATAACCAATTCAGCACCCTGACATCACCACTCTTAACTGCTTCCAGAAACAAGGGGAAATCTGCACTCTCAACTGCTTTGACAAACCAGTCTTCATCTCCATCATCCTTGTATAATTCCTTAACTCCAAATGTATTGTCAATCCATTGTACAACTTCCAACTGTCCGGCTTTTGCAGCGTGATAAGCCATGTTGTTAATGAGATCAGCTTCGAGACTACTTGGGTATCTCTGATACAGCCACTCAGAGCATCGTTTCAGGGGGAGTATGCTGGGCTGGAGGAGTGGTGACTACCATCTCGTTTGGGAATTCTCTGCTAGCGGTAGCAGATCTCTCGACGAAGAAGCGAAAACTCTAATGGTTCCTTTCGGAGCTCCGGAACCGACATGTCCATGAGAATCTTTAGCACTGACCCCGTCTTCACCTTCCGCGTGGGGTAGCGAAAGGCGTTAAGGTACAAGTTACGCAGCACTGGCTTGCCATGGGTAATAGCCGTGATTCCGTGATTCCAGATCCCCGCTCAATTTCTTTTCTGTAAGGTACGTTTTGTCGGTTACAAGTACAACACATCGTCTTGTTACTCCCCACTGTTGGGTGGGGCTGGAGTCTCCTGGTATACTGTACTCCTAAGCACACTCTATGGACATAACCAAGATCTCATCCACTTTTACGACAGCGCTAGGAAGTGGCCAGAGAAACATGTCATTGGAACGGACTTTGGAAATTACCGTTGCACTTCGAGACAGCACAACCCAACTACGAAGCCAGTGCTTGTTTGCTTCGTCTCTCAAAGGGTCACACTAATCCAAGTGCCATCGTTGACAGATTATTCCCGCAGAAGGATGATCGAGGAGGTACAATTTGGAAAGAGAATATCTTTATAATATACTGACTGCGTCCCCGACAGCATTCAGTGGAGAGTAAACGTTAATAGCCGTGATTCCGTGATTCCACATCCCCGATCAATTTCCTTTTCTGTACGGTACGTTTTGTCCGTTACAAGTACCACACATCTTCTTGTTACTCTCCACTGTTGGGTGGGGCTGGAGTCTCTTGGCACACTGTACTCTTAGCACACTCTATGGACATAACCATGATCCCATTCACTTTACGGCCCAGCACTAGGAGGAAGTGGGCCAGAGAAACATCCAGTCCATAAACGGACTTTGGAAATTACCGTTGCATCGAGACAGCACAGCCCAACTAGGAAGCCAGTGCTTGCTTGCTTCGTCTCTCAAAGGGTCACACTAATCCAAGTGCCACCGTTGACACAGATTATACTTGCGGAAGGATGATTGAGGAGGTACAGGGTTGGAAAGAGAAGAGCTTTATAACTCACTGCGTCCCCGACAGCACCCAGTGGCTGAGGCCGACGGAGCTTCTCCGTTCTGGTTTGGCCTTAAGCTTATATTTCGAGTCTATTGGGCTGGAGAAGAGAACAGATGCCTTGGCGCCAGACACGCCTGAACTCAGAGGTTTAGGAGATTGACACTAAGTTCAACCGTTCATTGGGAAGGACAGTGCGACAGGAGACAGAATCTTTACAGCATCGGAAGATGGCAACATCCACAGAGGAGAATGTTCGTGCTCTCCCGCGGCTGCTAGGAACTGCAAGCCCCGCAGACCAAAGAGCAGCTGCGAGCCGACTCTTTGAGCTCTCCGTAGATAATAATGACCATAAGGAGCTCATCGGGGCTATGGGGGCGATTTCACCCCTGGTAAACATGCTCCCGCTTGTACCAGAGGACGTCAGTGGCTCTGGTGTCACTGCAGCCGGAGTTTTGAGAAGTCTCTCCTATTACAAGGCTAATAGACCTAGAATCGTCGAGGCAGGTGGTGTTCCGCGATTGCTTGCAAGCCTGCATTCTCGAATCACCAGAGCGAGAGAGGATACGGCGGTCACTCTCTGGAACCTTTAATTAGACAATAATTGTGCCTCTGACATAGCTGACCGGGGAGGTGTTGAAGCAATGACCATGTTGTTGGGAGGAACTGGGGAAGAGGAGAGACAAGCAGCAGCAGGGACATTGGCGAACCTCGCGAGGGATCCAACATACAACCTGTTAATTGGCGAATCTGCTGGAACCATTACAGCCCTCGTACAGCTGTTAAACAGCCCAACAAGCAGCACAAGAGAGCAAGGAGCCCTTGCCATCAGCATGCTAGCGCTTAACGACCGGAATAGAGAGATAATGAGTGGAGAAGGAGTGATCCCGTTGCTAACCGATCTTCTGAATGGTGGAACCCGGTCAGACATGGAGGCTGGCAGCGCAGCCATCATGAACCTCTCCCATCAGAACAATCTGTTGCAGTTCTGGGTAGCGGAAGAAGGCCAAGGAACTATCCAGTCTCTCGTTAGTCTCTTGAGCTCAGGAACACTTCTAGCAAAAGAACATACCTACGGAGCTCTTCTGAACCTTTGCAATGGAAACGACTTGGTTAAACAAGCGACAGTTGATAATGGAGCCCTGGTTCCACTAGCCCAATTGCTTCACACGGAAGAAAAGACTGTAGCCCACGAACATGCTGAATCGCTGCTCTCTGAGCTATTGACTTTACCTGGTGTATGGGATGCTTATGAAGCAGAGAAGGAAAGAGTTCGAAAGAGCATAGAAGCCACAGAACTCCAAGCACAGCTTGAATGAGCAAGACCTGAAGCTGGAAGCGGAGCGAACAGAGAGAATTGTGGCTACACTGCAGAGTAGGGGACCGCTGGAGCTTTATGAGCTGGTCAGTCAATTGTCTGCACAACGTCTAACGGCTCGAGACATATGGAATCAGCTATTTGGACTGAATAGTGACATCTTTCTTCACCCAACGCCTGTTCCCCCAGAGCTCCAGAGAGGTTGTGACATAATTCCTGGTGACCTTGTTCAGGCCTACAGATTCTTCGAGGCTGCCAATAATGCGGTAGACGACAGAGAAGGGCTAAAGCTGGTCTGCCGGGCTTTACTCCTGGATCCAGAGGTTACGAACGATGCGTGGTACTCGCGCCTCCTAGCTATTGGCAGAACACAAGCCTTACCGAGTGCCACAATGCCTCTGTTGTTCTCCTTGTGTGTTCTCATGGATGCTTCTAATGATGAAGATGACTGGCAGCTGGCTCGCTCCTACGCATTGGCATTGCTTTGCGTAAAGGACGAGAAGGTGCGGGTTCCAGAGACCTGGAAGAAGATGCTAGGGGAAATTATCCTCCGACGTCATCAGACACTGTCTGCCGGCCGCACAATGGGGAGAAGTAGCAGCCGGCGTGGTAGTGGCAGTGCTCGTGGCAGTGGAAGCAATCGTGACCTAGTTGCTTCTCCCGAGCAGCAATGGGAGGATGAGAAGAAACAGACTTCGGCTCAAAATCGCGGACTAGATGAGATTATGAAGATGACGGGACTTAAGGAAGTGAAAGAGCAACTCCTGGACATGTACTTCAGCGTCATGATCGCTAAAGAACAAGGAGTGTCACTAGCGAAGAAGCGGTACGGTGCCCTACTGACAGGCAACCCAGGCACAGGGAAGACAACGGTTGCCCGGTACTATGCGAACTTTCTATGTGACTTGCAAGCGATCCCCGGATCTGGCTTCGTAGAAACCACCGGCTCCCAGCTCAACAGTGAAGGTGTGGATGGCTTTAAGAAGATGCTGGCCAGCATTCAACAGAAGGGAGGCGGACTACTCTTTATAGATGAGGCTTACCAACTGAACCCCAAAATTGAGCTAAATGGAGGCCGGATTCTTGACCTGTTGTTAACAGAGATTGACAAGTACGTCGGGAGCCTGGTAGTCGTGTTTGCAGGCTATAAGAACCAAATTGAGAAGCTCATTGAGCATAATGAAGGGCTGCCAGTGCGGTTTCCCTATACTATGAACTTCTTGGACTATACGGAGACGGAGTTACTTGGAATAATGCAAACAACCATGCGAAACAGTTTCCCATCTGGTAGGCCAGTCGTTTTAGAGGGAGGAGTAGACGGGGCCCCGCTCTCTCCTCTGCGCATTGCTGTCAAACGATTGGCGCGCGGAAGTGGTAAACCGGGTTTTGCAAATGCAAAGTCGGTCCAACTTCTATGGGAACAGATTAGAGAGCGTCAATCCAGGCGGTTGGCGCATAGCAGACGAATCAGAAACAGCAGTGGTAGTGAGGACATCTTCTTTATTTCTCAGCAAGATATCATTGGTCCTCCTCCCGATGATGCTTTAGCGAAGTCGGAAGCCTGGAAGACACTGAACAGCATGATCGGCCTCACGCGAGTAAAGGAGATTGTGCATACTCTGGCGCAAACCATGGTAGGAAACTATGACCTGGAGCTACATGGAATGGAGCCAACTAGCTTGCCCCTGAACTGGCTCTTTCTAGGAAACCCAGGGACAGGGAAAACCACAGTGGCAACCCTATTTGGCAAGATCTTAAGCGAGTTAGGGTTGCTCAGTAATGGAGAAGTCATACTTAAGACTCCGAGTGACTTTATCGGCACGGCCATTGGGCAGTCCGAGGAGAACACCAGGAAGATTCTAAATGCGGCTCGCGGTAAAGTACTTATTATTGACGAGGCCTATGGTCTCTACCCCGGGAAGGACAGTAGAGATCCTTATAAGACAGGCGTTGTGGATGCGATTGTAGGCGAGGTACAGAACGTTCCTGGAGAAGATCGCTGTGTTCTGATGCTAGGCTATGAAACGCAGATGCGCGAGTTCTTGCAAAACGCAAATCCTGGCTTGGCGCGGCGCTTTCCTCTTGAAAAAGCCTTTTACTTTGACGACTATACAAGGGACGAGCTCTTTCAGATACTACTGATGAAGGCCAAAAAGAACGGTTATTGCTTGTCGATGGATGCTGCATTGGCAGCAGTTGACGTGCTGGAGAAGGAGAAGCGGCGACCCAACTTTGGCAATGGCGGCGCGGTCTCTTCTTTGCTTAGTAGAGCTGAGCTTCAGATGCAAGCAAGACTGAAGCATTTATCCGCAGCGGAAAGAGTTAAGCTACGGAACCTCGAGCCCGAAGACTTTAGCCCCAGCGATGGGCACACAGGAGACTTCAGCCTTACGGATCTCTTCGCTGATATGGTCGGATGTGAGACCTATATCAATATCTTTGAGGAGTACTTCCATCTCGCGGAGTTTAATAAAAAAAAGGGCGAAGATCCTTTTAAGGGTATTCCAATGACCTTCCGTTTTGAGGGCTCACCCGGGACAGGGAAGACGACAATCGGTCGAAGAATGGGAGAGCTCTTCTATAACCTTGGACTCTTAGCAAGTGATAACATCATTGAAGTCTCCGCGTCCGACCTAATTGCCCCTTACGTTGGTCAGACGGCACCGAAGACAGTGGACGTTATGAAGAGCGTGCTTGGGGCTGTTCTGTTCATTGATGAGGCATATCGTCTCGGTCGCAGTGGGACCTTTGGTGTCGAAGCCATGGAAGAGCTTCTTAAACAGTTGACATCGATAGAGTTTGAAAGGAAGGTCGTCGTTATTTTGGCTGGCTACAAGCGGGAGATTGACGCTCTGATAGACATCAACCCGGGCTTAGCCAGGCGTTTCGCTACCGTCGTCACCTTCCAAGACCTAACCCCGGAACAGTGTGTTGACGTGTTGGTGAAGAAGCTTGCAATGGAAGGTTACTCTGTTTGCGATCTGGATGAATCCAGCCTTATTCCTCTTTTTGAAGATCTGAGTACCCGCACCAGGAACTGGGGCAACGCTGGCGACGTAAAGACGCTTGCAGAGGAGATTATCAAGTGCGCTGTGGCTGATATAATGAAACGAGAGGTACCCATTGACTTTGGTGTAGTGATCCCCATCCCTATGGCGACGGTTATGAAGTGTCTTCAGAGTCTACGTACCAGAAGAATGGAGCAGACCTTATCAGCAGAACTCAGGCTCTTAAGTAGTGGCAGCAGCGATTCTCACAAAGAACTGCCAGCTACACTGCAGCCGCCACATTGTTCTCAGATGACCACTACAACGAGAGTTAACGAAAGAGATCAGGCGACCGAAGCAGAAGAGAAAAGGAAGTTTGTAAATGTGATGGTCCAAATGTCCCCGGTAGAGATCCTGGAGTGTCAGATCAAGATTGGGAGAATTTACAGCGCTGCAAACGCGAGGCCGAGAGAGAAGCACGCAAGCAACAAGAGCTAGAAGATCAGTTGAGAGAAGAACAATTAAAGCTTAAGCGGGCACTTGAGGAACAGCGGCAGAGAGAAGCTGAAGAAGCCAGAAAGAAGATGGAAGAGCTTCAAAGGCTCATTGAGGAAGCCAAACGGAAGGCCATGGAGGAAGAACGACGCCAAGCGAAGCTTCGATCAATGGGCGTTTGTGAAGCTGGTTACAGGTGGATCAACATAGGCGGTATGACCTATCGGTGCTCTGCTGGTGGCCACACTGTGACTCTGCCGAACTGAAACGGCAACGCTTTGCGGCCTAACGTCTGGAGCGTTGTCCATTCAAATTCCTCACTAACTCCAGGACATATGACAATAGTAGCTTGTGCTCGCCCGCCTGTGTGCTTGAGCTCACTCTCAATCTGCCCTAAATAACAAGCGCTCGATGATAATGCTTGAATGGTACACTTCCATGAGCTCTCGTAATGCATAACCTGAGGATCTGTAAGTGAGGATCATTAAGCTCTCGATCCTTCGTTCGTCGCCCACTGAAGCAAAGGTTTCGCTGCTGGAACCTTGGATTGTCGCAAGGACTGCAGCTTTTATTACTTGCCGTCGCTACGGTTTTCCATGAGAATGGTGCCGCTGTCGTTGAAGCAAAGTTAGAATGGAAGCTAAACTTGGGACGATCAAAGAATCGGCTGTACTGGTGAGAATCGGTATGAAATGATGGTAGTGCGACGAGCGCAACTCATTGCACTGAAGTAACTCTACAAACCTAGTTCCCATATCAGCAGTAACGATGTAACAAAAACCTTGCATTGCTCTGCCCAATCATTCGAGTCCCAGGATGACCAAGCTACCGGCGCGATAATTAGCGTCAGGATAGACGATGAGACCTTCGAACTGTCGATACCATGAGCTCATTGGTGGAACAAAGTAGTTAAGGATAACGTTTTGAAGTTATCAGGAGCCTTTGACGTTAACTATCTCTTAGCGTACTCTAAGTATACGGCGCCATCGAAATTACCATTGGTAGTACCTCTAAGGTTAGTGCAACTAAGGTTAGCCCCTATGAAAATGACGCTGTCGAGCTGGCTGCCACTGAGGTTGCTATCACTGAGGTTACTACCACTGAGGTTGCTGCCGGTGAGGTTGCTGCCGGTGAGGTTGCTGCCACGCAGGTCTCTATTGGAGAGATCAACATTAGACAAGTTCACATTTGACAGATTGCTTGGCAGCTTGGCTCCAGAGAGGTTGCTACCCCTGAGGTTGCTGCCAATGAGATAGCTGTCGCTGAGGTCTCTATTGGAGAGATCAACATTAGACAAGTTCACATTTGACAGATTGCTTGGCAGCTTGGCTCGAGTGAGGTTGCTACCACTGAGGTTGCTGCAGATGAGGTTGCTTTCAATGAGGTAGCTGCCGCTGAGGTCTCTATTGGAGAGATCAACACCAGATAGGTTCACCTTATACAGATTGCTTGGCAGCCTGGCTCCAGTGAGGTTGCTGCGGCTGAGGTTGCTGCCATTGAGGTTGCTGCCACTGAGGTCTCTATGGGAGAGGTCAACATTAGACAAGTTCACATTTGACAGATTGCTTGGCAGCTTGGCTCCAGTGAGGTTGCTACCACTGAGGTTGCTGCCACTGAGGTCTTTATTGGAGAGATCAATATTAGACAAGTGCACATTTGACAGATTGCTTGGCAGCGTGACACCAGTGAGGTTGCTACCACTGAGGTTGCTGCCAATGAGGTTGCTGCCACGGAGGTCTCTATCGGAGAGATCAACATTAGACAAGTTCACATCTGACAGATTGCTTGGCAGCTGGGCTCCAGTGAGGTTGCTACCACTGAGGTTGCTGCCGGTGAGGGTGCTGCCGGTGAGGTTGCTACCACTGAGGTCACTATTGGAGAGATCAACATTAGACAAGTTCACATCTGACAGATTGCTTGGCAGCTTGGTTCCAGTGAGGTTGCTACCACTGAGGTTGCTGCCAATGAGGTAGCTGCCGCTGAGGTCTCTATTGGAGAGATCAACATTAGACAAGTTCACATTTGACAGATTGCTTGGCAGCTTGACTCCAGTGAGGTTGCTACCACTGAGGTTGCTGCCGGTGAGGTTGCTGCCGCTGAAGTCTCTATCGGAGAGATCAACATCAGATAAGTTCACATTTGACAGATTGCTTGGCAGCTTGGCTCCAGTGAGGTTGCTACCACTGAGGTTGCTGCCACTGAGGTAGCTGCCGCTGAAGTCTCTACTGGAGAGATCAACACCAGATAGGTTCACCTCATACAGATTACTCGGCAGCTTGGCTCCAGTGAGGTTGCTGCGGCTGAGGTTGCTGCCAGTGAAATCCACGTGCGAGAGGTTTGTAGAAACCAGTTTGCTATCAGAGAGATCCACGTTCTTGAAACTAGAAGCACCAGTGAACATGGAACCAGAGAGATCAGAGTTGCTAAAATGTGAGTCGCTATAGTCCCCACTGGGGAAGTATAGTCCGGTCAATGTGCAGTTGCTCAGGGTCAAGTTTTGATATTGCCCTGTCGTGCCCTGCGGATGACGGCTCAGGATATCATAGAGCTGTTGCTGCGATATGAAGACTCGTGACAGTGCTGGCGACGAGAATTTCCTTGATCTTCGAGGACTTCGTTGAAGTGAAGCAACACCAAGATCTTTGAGGATTTCTTCAATCATGAAATGCTTTGCCTCAGTAACGATCTCATCTCTTGTCACTTTATGCAGCCGACCACACTCCTCCAACGATTGCAGTTGACCACCGGAACGAAGATACTTTAGAATGATCCGAAAAGCTTCCGGGTCGCGATCTAGAAAGTACTCTCCATTTTCATCTGGCTTAAGCAAGCCCTGACCAAGAAGAGAAAAAAGAGAATCTGGAGAAGAGAGAAGCGTCTTCTTGGTAGTATAAAAGCGCTCTCCACCAACATTAAGCGTGATGCGATCCGTCACAGATGTCAATCCTTCCCTCAATCGCTCCTCTTTCTTTTTGATGACTCCTTCCTTGGCTTCTAGATCGACGAGCCTGTTGGCGAGTTCTTTCTCTAGGTCACTCTTCCGCTTTCTCTCGTATTCTATAAGCTCATTGCAGAATGTCGTATGGCGTTCAAGGTATTCTCTTCTGCCAACCCACGCACATTGTTGGCACCTTACGTTTACACCACCGCAGGTTGCAGCGTGGGAGTCATTGTCTGCAATCGCAGTCTTCTCTCCACACTGTAGAACAGTACCGTGGACAACTCAGCACGTGCGTCTTGAGCTGCCTTCTTTCTACCTTGCATTTGTTTATCGGGCAGTATACCTTGAGTGAGTTTAGGGCGTCCGCGAAGTATGGGGGAACCGCAGCGAAGGAAGCGGGATCCACCCTGCCAGTGCAGCGATTGGGACAGCTACTGCTGTCATCCTGGCCTAGCCACCCCGTGATACACTTTCTGCAGTAAGTATGGCCGCAGTGTGCGAGAAGAACTGGGTCTTCCTTAACGTCATGGCATATGGAGCAAATATAGTCCGGGGAAAGACTCTCGACGTTGTCCACATACTCATAGGAGTTGTCCACATTCGCCAATTCTGCCGCCGCGGATGTCAAGACTGTCTCCGTTGGTTGCGGTGCAACTGTTTCTGCTGCGGAAGCCTGAGGAGGCGTGGTGGTGACCATATTGCTCTTTGTCTGAAGACAGATTCCGGGGGCACGGAAAGTTGCGAAATGAGAGCGGTGAAGCAGACTGCACTTCCTGTCTTTGCTTGCTGGCAGGCTGTCTTCTCACTTCTCTCTTGCTGGCCGAAACGGCCAGAAATCCGTTAACACCTATTTTGGAGATGCTATCTCAGTCTTTCTATAGATCAAACAAAGGATTGTGAATATGTTGATGCACGCAGGAAAAAAGCGCACATTCTTGCGCCCCAGCCCTGCTCGCCCCACCCCTTCCCTGCTCCCCTTTCAATTGCAAACCTTTGAACCAGCAAACCAAGCCTTGCAAACAGAAAAGCAAACATGGAAAAATGTGCGCTCCCATGTGCGTGCATTGCATATGATGGGCTAAGAAGGGATCTTGGTTCGGCGAGAGAAAGTTGCATCTTTACAGTTGAGTACGTCTCACGACTCGGTAGCGAATGAGTGCACCTAGGGATCATACAGGAAAGCGCTTCAAATGGATGGACTGAATGCCTCTTTTACTCTCTGTAGGCAAGCAGCGTACGGTCTCGGGCATGCCATCGTACCTTCATGAGGTCACTTAGCTCATTCAGGGACTTTCCTCTTGAAGATAAAGTCATCTGCAATAATAACTCTCAAGAAGTAGCAAGACAGGAGGCTCGTCGACCTTCTCTACTCATTGTTGCTGCTAAAGTTGCTGCTATTGTTCTTGGTGGTGGTATTGTGCAGCATGACTTATTCAAGCTTGTTTGCAGTACAAGTACTGCTGTTCATGGTGACACTTTCTTGGAATGCCTTTGTTGGAAGCTTCACAATGGCTCAGACAGCATATATCCTGAATGATACTGAGGTTGTATGGCTGGAAAATCAACTTAACGAGATAAGAAGCAAGTATGCGAAGATGGACCACAACATTGCCCAAGATCCGCCAATAGATCCATTTGCCCAGATCTAATCAAGGACTTCCAAAGCCGAGACTCAACTCTGTAACGGTGTATTTTACAAGCCAGGGTACATCACCACGGCGGCACATTGCCTGTACAATGACTACGACAAGAATGGTCTCCACACAGGTAGCTACGAATGGGCTGAGACATTAACAATCTTCATATTTCGCGATTATAAGTACATTGCTCAAGAGGTATCAACCAAATCTTATGTCATCACCCACGATTATGCGTGCACCCACGACATGTCTAAAGACTTAGCTGTTATAACGGTTTCAGACCATGTCCCGAATGTGAAAAATATTGGCGGCATGGTCAAAGGTTGCGGGTCCACAGGAAAGCTAGTTACTGCGTGGCCAACCCAGGCAGACCTCAAAAGCTATACGAGATCTATTATCACCAATACACCTATGGTACGATGGGCAGAGACTTTCACGGCTAGTGGGATGAGTGGATCTGCTGTCCTTACCACTGACGACCGCTTGTGTGGCATTCATCAAGGCGTTGATAGGACATCCGTCTCGGTGTCTTTCGCGGCGATCGGATTTTCTGATGAGACAAGGAAGTATTACAGCGAAGAGTGCTAGAAGACTCTTGGCTAGAGTTGAAGGAGGAGTTCTAACCCTTTTTTCCCTTAGTAGTTAGATAGTGCATCTATTAGGGCCGGTCTAGAAGCTAACAGCTTTGTAATTTGAGACGAGGTCTTGTTACCGCACGTTCGTGAATTATAGAGAAAAGTGCAGATATGGGGACAACTGTTCTTCACTAGGGTCTGCTAAAGGATCTTCGACAGCTAGTAGTAGCTTGCAAAGATTGGTACTCGTACTCGTAGTATAAGAGTGAGCAGAAAGAAATTATCCATTCCATGAGCCTCACCGACTATGCTAGCCGTCGATTCTTTCTGCTTGAGACAAGCATTGGGCCGTCCAGAGAGGGAGCTGTATGTCACTGAACCACAAGGAACGATGAGCGAGGACGACGCTCACTTCACGCGCTACTAGGAACTACTTCTCACACCTTACTTTTATCATGTTTGATCTACAGCTGAATGACGTTTTGAAGGACTTCTCTGTAGTGGCTCTACTTTCGATTGCGGAGGGTAATCCTTGGCGAGTGAAAGTATAGATCCATTAAAGGTCCTTTATTTTCGGGCGACCCCATCGATACGCAACAGCATCGGTTTATCAGTGCCTTTGTGACATCTACGGCGAGGCCGCGTTGGCGCTGCAGCACTAATGGTTTGGAAGAGGTGTGGAGTGTGGCAGTCAAGATTGTTCAACTCGACCCAGAACAGGAAGATTGATGAAGGACCTCGACCCTGATCTTTTCTGTGAGTTACCAATATCCAAGGACCCTAAGGATCAGGGACGTGGGCTAAGAAGAAGGGATCTTGGTTCGGCGAGAGAATGTTGCATCTTTACAGTTGAGTACGTTTCAAGACCTGATAGCGAATGAGTGCCCCTAGGGATCATACAGGAAAGCGCTTCAAACAAATGGACTGAATGCCTCTTTTACTCTCTGTAGGCAAGCAGCGTACGGTCTTGATGATGTGTATGCATGCCTCCACCCGCCGGCTTGGGCAGGGTAACGTCCCAAATTTCTTGGTGGGTCTCGAACTCTTCTGAAGCCCCTAAGCAGATGAGGGACGGCCAAATAACATTTTCACCGAGGATGGAAGGCACTGAATTGTCATAGATTGGCCACCTAGCCCTAACTCTGAGTCGATTGCTAATAGACGCTTCTCTATGCTACTGGGGCTAAATCAAAGAGCATAGGCAAACCCGTACCTCTGACAGAAAGTCAACTCCCCTATAATCTTAGCTTCTATTCAATAGTAGTGAGCTCTGCCTGCTGCTGCAAGCTCTCGCCTCTTCAGCTCTAGGGCAGTAAGAAGGGAATCCGCTGGAAACGCTCTAACTACATCCTCAGAGGCTGATGGTGCACCATGGCCCTGCTCTGACTTCAGTATGTGGAGGTCCGAAATGTCCTCACGATTGATCTCTATACTGCTGCTCTGGTCCACGGCGGGCCAGTCTGAGGGTGACTCAAGAAGTTTTCTAGAAGATGCAAAACAACGTCAGTGTGTGCAAATAAGCTCATCCACACAGGCATGGTTTACTCACCTGTCCGTACTCGCTCCACTGTATTCTTGAACTAGCAGCATGTCCTGTCTCACCTCTCGCACAGTCACTACTCTATAGTCCGACAAGACAGGTTGCCATGTGTCCTCACATAATGTCATCGTCCGGAGCGCTAGTACATCGCCCTTCGAGAATTGGAACTTGGTAGGGTCTGAGGTTGGCAATTGTTGGCAGAAGCTGCCTAGGGTTTGACTCTGAGTAGCCGTAGAGCTAGCACCGTTTGGGTCGAGATTCTCTCTTCCAGGCGTTCCGTGGATAGAAGCAATAACCTCATAAGGTCGTTTTGTCCTCTCTGTCACCACTTCCTCTTCTTCTGTCAGCCCGAGGTCATCCGTAGTGATGTCATGCGCGCTTGCAGCAGCTTGAGCGCTCGCAACAGCAGGCACGCCTTTGCCAAAAACACTATCGGGATGCAGTTGTTGCCAATGAGGGGTGGTTAGGTGCTTTCCACGCCCTAGCGGCCGGAGGTGCTCTGGACGTTATTGCCACGAAGAGGAAATTAGCGCTTTGCCAACCCCGCCTGTGGGCTCGTATTCCTACCTGCCACCTTGCCCATCCTCTCCGACGAAGCTTCAGCACCTCTTGTTGGGTTTCTTCTCCGCCTCCTCTGCCGACGTGGCTTATCTCCCATTGTAACTGGCTCTTTGTCTAAAAACATCGCGTTAGCAGTAGGTGGTAGGTCGCCACCTGAATGGTACCCCACCTAGTGGCCCTTGTTGACTCTGACTTTCGATGGCTGCTAAATGGAATGGCTTCCTTATGTTCCATGCATCTTTTTGTCCTGAAGGATGACATCAACCTCGGGGGGTTGTAGACGCTGTTAGGCTGATTACACTTACCCTTGACAACCTTGACAGGTGCAGCTTCATCACCTTCGTAGTCAAAGCGCACATGCCCACCAGCTGCTGCCTTTCCGTCTATCGTAGCTCGCTTGAGGCTCGGCCCCTGATTAGACGAGTGGCCCATACATTTGGTTGCCGCCGTAACTGAAGTCACTGGGACTGACGAAGCAGCTGCCCTTGCATTCCTGTGACCTCCATTTTCACCAGTCTGCTCTCCAGACTCGGAATCAGAAGACGAAGACGAGGAGGAAGAGGGTGAAGATGATGGGGCAGATGACGAGCTAGATGATTCTTGTACCGACACCTTTAAAGCACCGGGCTTCAGTGGTTTCTCTCCTTTTGTCACAACCTCATTCTCACTCTCTGATGAGCTGGACGAGGAAGAGGTTTGGGAAGCGCATGCTGACGAGGAAGAAGAGGAGGACGAAGAGGAGGAACGTTTCCGTAGTGGCTTGATGGTTGATCGTACTCTTGGCCCAAGAAAGCTCTCATGAGTCAATTCAACCCTTGAAACGGCCGTATCATCTGCACACGGAGAGAGGATTGGATTCTGAGAAGAGAGTACTTTCTCCCCTCCGGCGATAGTTTTGGCTCTTGAGTGTTCAATGGATAGCCCAAGCGAATTGTCTAAATCAGAAGCAACCCTAGTGGCCTGGTCGGTAACCCTTATTAGGTCACCATCACGCAGCACTTCAATGCTCTCTTCTACTGGGAGCTCGAAGCCTTCCAGCCAAAGGCGTATTCCGCGACTATTACCCCCGTTCCGGCGCCTGAGGGAAAACTTATCGACCAGGTAGTGACTCAGGTCCGAGATGAACCTGAGTTCCCGAGGCACGAGGATGACGAAGCGGTTGTTTTCCACATTCTGTATGCCATCTTTGCCGTCATGTCTTCGGCGCTTTCTGGAGGGCCTTCCATCACTATTCAGCTTTTGGGAAAACAAAGAAGGATCAAGACAGATCTTCAGCCTGGAACCCATCATAGCTGCCCCATGCCAATGCCGCGTTTAGAGCTCCCTCAAGTGTAAAGCGCTGCCTTGAAGCCCAGGTATTTACCATGAAGCCAAGTTTGCCCAGGCAGCATCAACAAGCACCCCAGACCTCCTCATGCAAGACCTTGGCATGCGATGACCGATGACCGGTCTTCAGAAAAGAAGCTGGTGGTTGACTTCTCCTCTTCCATCACCGCTAATCACCCAGAAAATCAAGTGCTGTGATAACTACCTCGTATGCCAACAAATTTCCAAATTGTAATATGTTCAATCAGGGTTCCTAACTACAGAGTTGCTGCTTTGAAACTGTAATGTTCACTCTGAAACACTTTCTTGCTCCAACTTTTCATTTTTGGCGGGAGGACTGGTTTTCTGAATCTCGAGAATGTCTGTTCCATCTCTAATTGAGAGCTGCGATCGCCGATCAGCAGCATGAAGCGCAGCTGACCAACGCAAGTGTGCCCCATCTTCGAAGCTTCAGACCTGAAGGCTAGACACCGGCACGTTGAGCAATGGGCATGTTTCTAGGAACGCAATGCTTTAAGCAGGGCTAATTTTGCCTTGACCAGGGTCTATATCTCGAGATCGTCCCAACCATACCAACCTAGGGCATTCACTGAGAGTTTGGGCGAATCAGGGACCTTACCATAGCAAAGTCTGAAGTATCAGAACGGCATCCAACCTATTCGCAGATAGTGTTATCGCTACCTAGAGCTTCATTTGTGGCGTTCCGTTCCATCTAAAGCTTGAAGCTGAGGGTCTATGCTCTGACTGACCCTGTGAACAAGGGAATGACTGACAGGACGCTAAAAGAGAATGAACCAACCCGTCGTCCCAACCGACCCATTGATGGCGTCCTCAATCCCAAACTACAGTTTAGAAGACTCGGGAAGGAAGATGGAGCAAATCCGCCACGAAAGCCGAGCGCCATCTTGCGAGCTCCTCACACAAAGCCTCTGCGACTCCCCATGGATCCCAGTGGGTCACTAAACTCCCGCAACGCTGGGGGCCCGATCCCCATCAGCCAGCAACGAACAGATTCAACCGTCCTGCACGGTGGCGTGAGTGCTCGAGGGCGTTTGGCATTGGTAAGTACTACCGACAGAGCTCTGTGGTTGACGCTAACAACCCTTTCTACTGCAGATGGCGGCACAAGCGGCTCTGGAGCATGGTTCTGGGCGGTTGTCCTCATCGGAGAGAAGTTCTGAGAGCTTTCAGGACCCTAACGGGAACAGGAACGTCCAAGCCTCTTCCTCTATGGGGCAGCAAGATAGCCGACCTGCGTCGTCCTATCAGAGGTCTTTGGGTCAGAGCTCTAGCGACCCAGGTGCACTGTCTACGACGATGAGAAGAGAGGGCAAACCTGCTTCGTCACACCACACTCTCATGCCCGAGAAGTATGCGGCGGCCTCCCGGCCCGTTTGTTTGATTGAGAAGTCCGCTGGCCCTAAGAGCGACGGTCTCACTCCGAAAGCTCAACAAGACTCCACGACCCCTCAAGAACGCTTAGCTCCAAACTCCATTGAAGGAAACTCAACGGCACCTATTCGTACCCACTGTCCAGTTGCCGGTGAAAGCCACGTTGGTGAATTGATTTCTCTTGATGAGGAGCGTCCAGGGTCTGAGGTGAGCAAGGATGACTTTATTGCGGTTGCTTTCGGGCAGAGGGGTCCATACCTTGGTTGTCGTTCAGCCTATCAACCTCGCCTTCTACTACTGGGTTGCCTACTGGGTTGCCGTACCAACCCTGTTTATTAGTGCCCGTTGGATATCCTTTCTGTTACAAGCTTGAGTGCAAAAGTCATTGTGCCCTCTGACACTCTGACTCCTATCGTATAATATGTACATTCTTCACGAAGGCACCTGTACACAAACCCAAGCAAGCATCGACGACCACCAATCGGGAGAAGTCTCTTGCCGTTCCTACACCTCACAATTCTCTCGCGGGCCGTACTCAGGGTGAGTGCCATGCTCGAGATCCATTCATAGCAGTGTTAACGTCGATCTCCTTTTACAGGTCAGAAACAGTCAGACACGATATCCAACGCCTTGGACACCGATCTACTTGACGGAAGAGCAGTGGAACCTGCCCCCGGGGCCAATGTCTTGCAAACAAAGCGCAAGATGGCTTTTTACAAGCTCGATGGTGACTCTTCAATCACCGCCCCGATGTATGTTTTCAGTGGTCAAGCATCGTTTGTCAGTTGGACGACTCATCCACCACGCCACTATCCTGACGTCTTAGGAAGTCCATAGCTGCCGGCCCTGGAAAGCATACCCATCAAAATCATTCGGATCAAAATGAGCCAGAATCTGGACTAAGCGAAAGAAAGACTACCAGTAAGATACTTTGGACTTTGCTTGACAGTCCCTAGCTTATACATGACAAAACGATGGGTTATTAGATTCTGGCGCATCGCGTTCAATCTGCTTTGCTGCGGAGAGCAGGGTCACATCCATCGCTATATCTCTTGACGGTCTCTACGTGATAGCCGGCTGTGACGATGGTCTGGTGAGGAATCATTTATACTGTTCGGCGAAAAGGCTAGGCTTCTAACGTACAGCTGCATTGCGACTTATAGATCCGTCTCTATGATATGGCTTGTACATTGCAAAGCGACCGGTACGTATCGCGACTAGCCTGCTCACCATTGCCCGCAACTGCAATAATGCTGAGGGTGACCCTGCTTTCACAGGTCGGGCCACGTCATCGGTCAGCTTCAAGGCAGTGGTCGCGTAATAGTAGCGGTGCATACCTCCGATGATGGACGATTCTGCTTTGCCGGCGCCCGGATGGGATCGAGCGAAGTGCTAGCCTTTGACTTAGAGCATTTCACCCTTCTTAAAAGTAAGTTAAAAGTTGCTTCAAGTGTCTATGACTGCTGTTCCTTTTACTAATCCCCTTTAACCTCCCCTCAGAGAGACGAGGCTTCACTTCTACGCAGGGGCTCCGCGTCTACAAGCATAGCGATGCAAAGATGAAGGTAAGCATGTTGTTTATCTCTCGTTGATAACCTTGAATAACGCGGTACGTGATAGGGTTTGGCAGCCGTAATTCAAGCATCGTCAAAAGCGAGTGACGCAGCAACTGCCTTTTTCCCGGCTGATAACTGGTAAGCTTCCGTCCTTCGCTTTCTCTAAGCCCTTTCTGATCGCTATTTCAGCCGTCGGGAGTACCGTTTGGTTTGCGGCCTCGGCATCAAGCCTTGCCGTGTCTGGAGTTTTTCTGCAATTGGGGATGAAGTACCTATTTGGAGCTGTATATTTGACGAGCATACCAATGGGTAAGAACGGCCATCTTGTTATGCTCCAGAAGAACTCTAGTTGACACTCATCGTCTGGCTCTTATGCATCAGGAATACTATGTTGTTAGCGTCGCTGACTCGAAACGGGACGGTACTTTACTTAAATAAAGGTTGCTTTACAGTGCCAGTTTGCTGACTCTCTGCATCTCTTGCTAAGGTCCTTTACTCAAGATCTGATGACAAGAATCTTCGGGTTTGGGATTTACGCAAGACCGAGGGACGTTCTACTCCGTATCGTGACATTCCTGGTACTAAGGTATACGTCAATTGTCTGATATGGAGAAGGGCCCAGCTTAGCCAGTGGAATCTGTTCAATAGGATATCAAGACTATTGTTGGAGACACAGGCTTTGGAGGAGGGGAGAGTATTGTTATCATGGACCTTCAATCACGTAAGCTTAGCTTCCATCTGTCAAGCCGGCAAGCTTCTTATCACAGGGCCCCTTTTGTAGAACAACGTTTGGAGGTGGAATTTCCCGCCGAAACAGCTTCTTCTACGGGTTCCAAGCGCCGTCGTTGCATGCGCTCAGTTCTTGATATTGCAGGGACCCAGGTACTACTCTTCCGGTCGGCAATGCGCTGAAAAGGTTGACATTCTGTTCAAACTCGTGGCAGGACAATTGTGTGGCCTTGGTCTCATGCACAGACGGCAAGCTATACAGAGTGGACTATACCTTCGAGGATCCTGCGAGTACGTTCAGGTTAGAATTTTTTCGAAGCCAATTCCCATCGCTAACGTCTCCCTTCCTACCCACCATTAATAGTGAAAAGACAACCTGCAGCGACAATATCGACTTTCTCTATACCAGGCATTGCAACAAGCGATGGGTCTTTACTGCTGCGACTTGCCACTGTTAAACGGTCCCCTGCTTTTGAGCAGCTCCCTATGTTGCTTATTGCTGACAATGGAGG
This sequence comes from Hyphochytrium catenoides, assembly GCA_900088475.1. Taxonomy (NCBI): domain Eukaryota; class Hyphochytriomycetes; order Hyphochytriales; family Hyphochytriaceae; genus Hyphochytrium; species Hyphochytrium catenoides. Next base: position 25,410 of record FLMG01000070.1, read on the forward strand.
AAAGGATGTTGATACCGTGCTGAGGGTTGCAGAACTTACCGAAGAGGCAAGCAGCGACAACTCTAAGAGGAACGAAGAACCAATTTGCTGGTGGTGCAGAGAACCGGGCGTCAGTCACTGGAAGGAAGAGGAAGAGGTACGCCGTCAATCATGTTGTGTCAGGGTTTCATATAATCATCATTTCTATTTTGTTAGGATGACGATCAACTGTCAATTGACTTAGGACATCCTTGTACAACAAAGGATGTCCGTCAGGAGAAAGTCATAGAGAGAAGATGCAATGGCATATCGCTCAAGCACCGGTCCTCTAATCCTGTGCCAGTTCAAAGTGACCGAAAGAAAATGAAGACAGGGAATGCCTATCTCTCGTCACAGGAGACTGGGGCCGCCTCCAAGGAACGGGAGAATGATGGAAAGCGCAGAACAAGTCTTTCTACTAAGCAGTCAAACAACATTCAGGTCTGATGCTAAGGCCTTCCTTCCATTGTGCTCAATACTCACCCAGTCAACCAATGGCAGAAAATGGCATCAACCGACCAAGTATTCGGTGCAAGCCGGAAAGGCGGTCACGAACTCCCAAACGAGGAGTTCTTCTGGGCACAACTAGTTGAAGTAGAGAGGAAGTGGAAGGATACTATGGCCAGAAAGCTTCGTCAGGAGCGAAAGAAATTTGAGGAGAAGATGAGCGAAGTAAGGGGGCTCACATTGTGGAAAGGAGTATACGTTAATCTGACCTCCACCCTTTTTCTTGTCGCAGGTGACGGCCGAAGCCGACCGACGTTTCCAGGAGGAGAAGCGTCTCAGGTAAGGACATGGCACGATCTAGGATAGCGACCGTCTGCACTCTCACCCGCATCGTCTGGCTGTTATTTGACCATGCAGGAAGCAGTGGAATCAGACAGAACAGAGGCTAGTGCGCCAAATTCAGGACGGTTAGACACTTCCAAGGCCACTTTCGTTAAATCCTCCAATATTCGGACTTACAATCCTATCTATCGTCATAGAACGGAGTCGGGCCGAGCGAGCGGAGCAGAGGGCCCGAGAAGCAGAAGAGCAGCTACTAAACGTACGGGATACCCTTGAGTGTTATCACAAGACTCAAAAAGAGCTTCTGGAGTCAGAGAAGAGATATAGAGTGCTTCGAGACGGGGGTACCGAACAGATGGACCAGCAGGTAGGCTACCATTAGATTGCCATCTATCTTTTGCATACAAACACTCTTGACTCTTGGCCCAGGCACTCACGGAGATTGGTTTGCAACTGACCGATGCTTTGACTAAAAACAACCAGCTAAAGGTATGACAATATGATGATGTCATTTTCAACCATCCGGCCAGCTATCTGTGGTCATGTGGAGGTCTAGTGCTTCTTCCGGTTATTCCCATCCCTTGAACTCTTTCTGCCCTTTCATGTCATGTCCGCCGAGGACTAAGGTTATGTTGGTTACCAGATGCTGAAGTCTCTGCCCTCTATGTGCGTGGTGTGTCGAGTGGCTCGAGCATCTTATATCATTGACCCCTGCGGCCACTACTGCCTCTGCGAGAAAGACGCTCTGGAGTACGAACAGAGAAACATTCCAACGTGCCCTGTCTGTCTTGGTCCAAGGCAGAAGCAGATGAAAGTCTTTGCGGCGTAGATGCTGCTCAGCGTTCCATCTTGTACTCTTCTCAAGAGTTGCTTATCTATCACATTCCTTTCATTTCACTGTGCTCATCAAGCCACAGGCATCAGTTAACGTTTTGTCCTACCTTCATTTATTATACAATCTAGTTCTCCCACAGTGATGCATCTTCATCACTGGACCACCCACATTCCTCTGCTCGAGAGTTATTACTTCCTCCTTTATCAAACACCATCCTACGAGCGAGAATAGCAGCAATACTCTTCTCGACGCCTTCCGCGGAGGCAGACAGCCGGTGAACGGGCACCGGTAGCCGTGTTTGAACTCCTCGCAGTGCTCGAGGCTGGATAACAGGTGTGCAAAAGCCCGACGAAGAGAAATTGGGATTGGATTGTCATATTGTTCCGGGTTAGCGAGCGTAACGGGTCGTTGGTGACGGTGAAAACAATAACTTACCTGCTTTATGTCATCAAGGAGAGAAGTCGTCGTAGGGCCACGTACTGGCGCAACTGGGCGGGGAGGAACCTTGCGATGGGGTCTTATGTGAGAGGATGTAGAATGTTCTGAAGGGATAATAGTCATACTAAAATCTTGACGAGAGACGAGTGTGTTCTAAAAGACAAAGCAAACTAGGCCAGGACACGGCAGGAAGGTTGGACTGGACTCCTTGTACCTCTGTTTTCTTTAGGCTCTTCGAGCCATGCTGTAGCTGGCTCAGAAATCCTTTACTGCTAGATCCTTGACTTTGTTCTTGTTTGACCAGTGCTGACTGGTTTGTTAGCTGCTTCGAGGGGCGAAAATCAAGCAGTGCCGATCGTTAGCTAGAACATCCTAGAGCTTTGCTCCTGCAAGAGGTTGCTTTGCACACCATTCCGCGCCGCGTTCGTTGCCTGCCATACCTGGACGCTCACTTCGGGGCTCTTTCTCAGCTGCTGAGCCCGTCGCTGAAGCTGTTGAACGAATATGGAGTCTGGTGGTTCGTCGTCTTCCACATCCGTCTTGCCCTGTTTCACAGGGCTTCCTCCACTCTCGGAGGTTGCAGCTTCCAGCCCATTTTGTACGGAGAAAAACCATGGCATCTCTGTGGCACTCCCATCCGGGGTAGGAGGCACAGCTGCAGGTACGGAGATCTGCTCTAGGACGTCTGCTAAGGTAGGTCTCGTCCGCCTCGGCAGAAGTTACAGCAGAAGCTGGTTCTAATAGAGAAGTGGAAGACTGCACAGCGGGCCTCGCAGTAGAGACACAGGCACCCGGAGCCGAGGGTATGGTCCCTTGACCCAACTTTCTTAAGGTGATGGACTCCACGCCAGAGAAAGAGAGCCGCGCGGCTTCATCTGGGGCAACACATAGTCCATAAGCGTTTTGTATGGAGTCTCAGCCATACTCATGGGCAACTGTGGATCATAGGGAGATAGCATTGTAGGCAAGCGTAGTAGGCGAGTACTGCGACGGCTTCAGCTCCCCAACCTTACCTTCATCTGAACTGGATTCACTCCCCGTGACATTCTGGCTAGCTCTCCTTCGAGCTTCCATAGAGACGAAACGAAGACACAAATATCAGAGTCAACACCTTCGACAACGTCGTGTACCGGTAGGCTGATGAAGGGCGAAAGGAGAGAGAGAAGTAGCCATAGACACAGCGAGTGAGAGAGAGAGAAAGAGAGCGAGAAAGGAGAGACAGAGAGAGAGAAAGGGAAGAGAGAGCGAAAGGTATGCGAGGAGGGTCGTCACACACCTGGGCCGCCGACAGCGGAACTGCCGACTTTCAGGGAAACCACTTTCACGGAGTGTGAACCTCCTCCTTCTGTTTTCGATCTCTCTCTCCCGCCCTCCTTACTTTCCGCGTTCGGGCGAGATTCCGGCGAGTGGCTCGGTACATAGGGCTCAGGGAAGAGCGCTCCGGTGATTTTAGGTGGAAGCTCTAGAGCCTGCGCCGTCGAGCCCATGTCCTTACGACTATATTTGGGCGAAAGCAAAGGCGCCTCTATCTTTGCCTTTTGAGCAGCTCCAGTCCCTCTCCTAAACGAATGTACTTTCAGAAAGATGGCCAACAGGGTAGACAGTGGCCGGTTCTCACCTTTGCCATACTTCTCTCGCCATGCTAGGATGGTGGACTGCTTCTCTCCGTCGACAGCGTCTTTGATCTTTCTAACGGCGCGTAGCCTTTCCATTCTCCGCCTTCTTCGTTGTTCCTTTTCCTCAACCTCCATTGTTGCTGCCTCCTGCCGCTCCTACAAAGGAGTAAGAGAGGTGGATGGGGAATATGAGATTATAGGAAGTCAAGAGAGGAACATTTGCGCCCAACAGATGTATCCTCAGACAAAGAAGAACGGGAAGAGGTTGGGCCGTCTCCCGCGCTTACCTTTTCCTCCTTTAGCCAGTTTGAACGGAAGATTGAGGGATCAGAGAACGCTTTGGAGACGATTGCTTCACCTTCACCTACTAATGCGTCCAGCTATTGAGAAGAAGAAGAATAAGGTGGCTGACAACAAGGAATGGACAAAGGAAGCGAATGGCATTTGGTGGTGAGAAAGACGGCGGGAAGAGTGAATTGGCCGTTCTAGCAGCACAATGTGGGACGGAAAAGCAGCGTGCCGGAGTGGGAACACTTGAGATGAGAGGAAAGGCGAGGGAGAACGAGACCTTGCCAAGGTCCGGCATGTCCTCACATTGCTCGTACAGCAGCCCGAGCTCACGAGGCATGTTCCTAGTGGGCAGAGTCAGCAAACAATAGGGTCAAACGTCATCCCAACGTCCGTTCACTACGTCTAAGCCTTTTTCTCCCTCTTGGTCCTAAGATTCTTCTTCTCATCTCTTTCAGGCCAGCCTTACCGGGAGCTGAATAAATCTTGCCGCAGGAGCTGCTGTGGTGGCTTTCTGTCAACACAAGCCTCTCTTTTAATAGCTGTGAGTTTCTTCCCCTAGCGACACAATAAGTCACAGAGATTGAGGTCACGAACGCTTGGAGAGGGACTTAATTTCCAAGGAGAAAGAACCTCATGAAAGCAAGACGCAATGTCAACCTAGTCATACCTCGCTCATGGTCTCTGTCCTGCTCCTTCCTTCTTGGTCCCGTAGCATGTGGAGTCGGCCATCTAATGTACTGATGCGGCTGCTTACCTGTCGACTAAGCTCAAACAACTCGTCGAACATATCAGCAGCTATCTCTACCACTTGGCCCAGCTGCTGTAGCATCCGGATCATTCTGGGAAGAACAGATGAAGGAGAGCAAGGATCCAGCACAACGGAAAGAGGAAGAAACACTTAGCAAGGAGAAGTGACAGCGGTGGCGATGGAACTCACGCCCTCTTCAACCTTTCTATGTTTCCATCTTTGTTGGTCATTCTATTATATATAATAGCCCCAAGGTGTAGAAAGGACTACGAGGTAGGGGCTAACCTTGCTGTCTGGATACTCTTCAGCGTTTGCTTCGGGCCGGCCGGCGGCGACGAGGTGTAGAGCTCCGGGCTCGCGAAAGATAAGGGTGTCTGCACCTTCACCAGCGGAAGAGGCATCTTTTCACCAGCGGAAGAGGCATCTTTGATCGGATTGAAAATCCAGTTCTCTTCCGTCAAAGGAGAAGAGTACATCCACGTAGACCTAACGAGGAGCGTCTTGTTGTCGATCGCCGCAGTGTGCCGCGGTGGGAAGCACCGACGAACGAGCCACCACCAATCAAAGCTGAGGAGGTGGCCACAACTGCCCGTGCGGCCTGTTCTCTAAGGTCTAAAATATTGCTCCTCGTCGAGATCTGACCTCCTCCTCTATCTTACTTGCTTGAGGCTGGGCTGAAAGTCTGACAAGGAAGACGGCTGCTATGCTTTGAAGGCCAGGCGGGGAGGATGAAGGGGTTTAAGCGGGCGAGGAGGCGGACAAAGAGGCGGTAGTAGAGTAGAGAGACAGACACCAGCTTTGGGGACGACAAGGTGAGAGATCAAAGAAAGTGGAGAGCGACTCTGAGGCACTCCAAGCTTCTTGATTAGAGAAAGAAGACAAAGGAGTAGTATAGTAAAGCCAGGCAGACGGACCCCTAAGACGGAACAACAGTGCTACGCCGAGGTGATCTATCCTGAGCTGCAGTGAGGCGATGGACGGGTCATGGAAGGGGAAAGACGAAGAGGGATCCAGGCCGAAACGAAGGCTGCAAACTGAGTGACAGAGGGGCATGAGGGGGGCCATGGGAGGAGAGAGGCAGAGAGAGAGAGAGAGGCACAGAGAGAGAGAGAGAGAGAGAGAGAGAGTGTGTGTGTGTGTGAGAGAGAGAGAGAGAGAGAGATGTTTGATAACCTTTCGCGTTCCCTACGAAACTACCCAGATTCGTGCGCCTCGTTATGGAGGCTCAAGCAATCTGTCTCTTAGTGCGCTCAATAGGGCCACTACAGACTTCCTCCGGGAGTGGACTGTGCGTAAGTTTGCCTAATGGCGCTAATTATAAAAAAAGAGGCTCATTTCGGAAGAAGTAAGGTGAGACAGAGACTAAAGAGATGGGTATAAGAGCTGGACGCAGACCGAATAATGATAGACAGAATCCCGCTAGAGACACCACAAAGCACGAGACAGAGAAAGTTCTGGTCGGCCTCATGTCTCATAAGCAGTTGTTTGTCCTCTGTTCGCATCGTGATTCTTACCTTCACTTCTCTTTCTCTCTCTCTTCCTTTCTCTCTCTCTCCCCACCTCTCTCTCTCCCCACCTCTCTCTCTCCCCACCTCTCTCTCTCTCTCTCTCTCCCTCTCTCTCTCTTCTCGTTTTTCTTTCTCTCGCTTGCTCCCTCCCACCTGATGCTCTCATAAGCATTTTCAGTTGGCGGATTGATCTTGAAGCGAGAGAGAGAGACGGGGTCTGGACAGGAGGGTCGAGCCGAGTGAGAAAAGGAAAGAGAAACAAAGAGATCAATAGAAGAGGCGTTCGAAGGGCCAGCGTAGTTGTTCCCGCACCTTGACCATGGCTGGCACTAGCTACTGACCTAGACTCAAGCGAGGGGCAGAGCTTGGATGCAAGAAACAAGTCTGGACCGCCAGTCCCCTTGCCTTGGCCTTTCACTGACCGTCTGGTTAGAGCCATGATGGATTTGCAGGTGACTTTGCCCGAAGACGATGGAGGAGAGCCACGCGGAGTGTTGAACTCTCCTCGTCATGTGGGGAGCGCAGGGAAATACCGTTATCTCAGCCCTGATCAATTGAACCAGACCGCTGAGCCGTATGAGTACGCTGTCATCTGCTATAGAAGGTAAGCAGAACTTCTGCCGCCTCTGTGAGTAACAAGGATGCTTTAGATTGGCTAACGTGCCTCTCCTCTCCATCTACCTCTTATGATGTCGTACTCTGTCTCTCGCCTTGGCTCTCTCCCACTCGCTCAAAGATTGCCACGCGGTCGAAACTGCTGTAGAAATGGAGCGAACCGCACAAATGTAGGAGATTCTGACGACAGCAGCGCAGATGGCACAGCTGCACAGCCTCACAGCCCAATCTTCTTGGAGAAGGGGTCGTCTGAGGTGCACAGAAACATTATAGACGCGCTCTGTGAGCAGGGCCTGGAGGTGGACGTGATCGATGGAGGCCACTCGGGAGGGGACATGACCAGCGATTTCGTCATTCTCCTTCTCCGCGCCTCAGAAGTAGTGGTCCGC
>FLMG01000092.1:0-18516 GCA_900088475.1 Hyphochytrium catenoides
CCCTAACCCGCTCCCTAACCCGCTCCCTAACCCGCTCCCTAACCCTAACCCGCTTCCCTAACCCGCTGCCCTAACCCGCTGCCCCTAACACTCTGCCTAACCCGCTGCCCTAACACCCTGCCCCTAACACCCTGCCCTAACCCGCTGCCCTAACACCCTGCGTAATATGCTGCCCTAAACCGCTACCCTAAACCGCTGCCCTAACCCGCTGCCCTAAACCGCTGCCCTTAACCGTTGCCCCTAACCTTTGCCCTACCGCTGCCCTAATCCGCTGCCCTAAACCGCTGCCCTAAACCCCTGCTCTACCCTGCTGCCACTGCTTCCCTTATCCGCTGCCCTTACCCTCTGCCCTAACCCACTGCCCTACCCACTGCCCTAAACCGCTGCACTAACCCACTGCCCTAAACCGCTACCGCCACTGCCCTCATCCGCTACCCTTACCCGCTGCCCTAAACCGCTGCTTTAACCTGCTGCCACCGCTGCCCTCATCCGCTGCCCTTACCCTCTGCTCACCCGCTACCCTAATCTGCTGCCCTAGCCTGCTGACCAAATCCGCTGCCCTAACGCGATGCCTTAACCCAATGCCCTAACCCATTGCCCTAACCGTAACCCTCTGCAGTTTATCTCATCCCCGCTTTCTTACTACCGTTAAGCTGTTTTCGCTGCCCTAGCCCTAACCCTGCCCTACCCGCTGTCCTAACCCCCTGCCCTATCCCGCTGCCCTAACCCGCTGCCTAACCGGCTGCCTAACGCGCTGCCCTAACCCGCTGCCCCTAACACCTGCCCTAACACCCTGCGCTAATCCGCTGCCCTAAACTGCTACCCTAAACCGCTGCACTAACCCACTGCCCTAAACCGCTGCCCTAACCCGCTGCCCCTAACCTCTGCCCTAATCCGCTGCCCTAAACCGCTGCCCTAAACCGCTGTTCTAACCTGCTGCCACCGCTTGCTTCCCTTATCCGCTGCCCTTACCCTCTGCCCTAACCCACTGCCCTACTCACTGCCCTAAACCCCTGCACTAACCCACTGTCCTAAACCCCTACCGCCACTGCCCTCATCCGCTACCCTTACCCGCTGCCCTAAACCGCTGCTCTAACCTGCTGCCACCGCTGCCCTCATCCGCTGCCCTTACCCTCTGCTCTAACCCGCTGCCCTAATCTGCTGCCCTAACCTGCTGACCAAATCCGCTGCCCTAACGCGATGCCTTAACCCAATGCCCTAACCCATTGCCCTAACCGTAACCCTCTGCCGTTTATCTCATCGCTGCTTTCTTTCTACGGTTAAGCTGTTTTCCTATTCCACAGCGGTTGCCGTTTAGCTAACCGGCATCGCTTTTATAAGCCCACGCTATACCAAAGCCCTCCTCCCCCGGCTGTAACCTTCGACCATATCCCCGCTGCCATAGTCCGCTCCCGTGACCAACATCCATAACCTCCTGTCATAACCCTAATGCCCTCTATATCATACCCTTGGTCACTTAACTCGTTTGCTCTTGTTCTACATGCTTCTTACTCCTAATCCAGTACTCACAATTTTCGGTCTCCTCGCTCCTACTTCCGCGCTTTGCTTCAGTATGCTTAATCTCGCGAACTGCGTGTTCTGTATGAATCCTTGCTGGTGCTCTCTCTTCCTTGCTCTTCCTGTTTCTTACTCGCCTGGTTAGCCATTGCTCACCCATTCTCTTTCCTAGCCTTGAATGCTCTTCAGATCGCCGCTACATACCTACTACCCCTACTCGAAGATCTCCCTTCGTCACTTCTGTATCCCTTCCCCCGAGCTCTGTCCTCTGTACAATTCTTCTTGGTGCTCTTTGCCTCGTTCGCTAATAATCTTCATCACCTTCTTGTATCCCTGTAATCAAATGCATTTCCATTATCTTCCTTCTCTAACATATTACTCTTTGTTGATTACTCCTACTTACCCGCCTAACCCTCTAAACTGCTCCCTTTCGGGACAAGTTCTCGTCCGCGTGAATTTTTTGCTCCTGCCTAGATGCTTATCACTCCTTTTCTAGCATTTTACACTTGTCACTTATTGCTACTTCCCTTCCCCTGCTTCGCTCTGCTTATTCTCACCAATTTCGTCCTTTGTACCACCCCTTTTCTGATATGCTCCCTCTCCCTTGCTCTTCTTCTATTTCTCTTTTTCTTCCACATCGGAACTGCACTTCTCATTCCCTTTCTTAATCCTTTTAGTCATTAACGTCCGTCGGGTTGACTCTTTTGCTCATATATATAGGCTTCTCACTCTTTCTCCGATATCTCACCTTCTTGTCGTTCACCCCACTTCCCGGTGCCTGCTTCACTCTGCACGTTCTCGCAAAATCCATCATGTGCGCCATTCTTTCTAATATTCTTGTTAGGGCTAGTCCCTTGATGTTCGTCTTTATCTCTCTTTCCTATAGCTAGCATCTTCTGCTCTCAGACTCGGTTTCCTAACCTCTAAAATTCACCTTTGGTTATTTTCCGTCCGTTTGACTCATTTGCTCCTGTCGTAGACGCTTAATTTTCAGATTTTACTTTGTTTTTTCCTCTCATTGACTGTTTTGCTCTGCTTTACATGCCTTTCACTACCCGTACTTGTGTCACCTTGTTGTCCCTCACTCCTACTTGTATCTATGCCGCAGGCAAAGAAAAAGGCGGCAGTAGAGGAATATCAGCGAGGCCGACGCATATAACATGTTCCGGGCTTTGGTTTAGTAAGGGAGAAAGATGACAGACCCCTTTCTTTCGTTGTTCCTTCTTCTACTCTGGGAAAAAAATGTATACTCATGCATCCCCTGCCTCTCTTCGCTTTCTGTGTAACGTCCTTCCCAAGGGACAAGCGTCACGCACCTGGGCCGAAGATGACTGGAGGAAGAAGAGAGGGCAGATGGAGTGTCGCCCTACAGAAAGAAATATACGAATTTGGAGGGAGAAAAAAAGGAAAAAGAGAGGAGGGGGCTGCATCGTCAATTGGTTCTCTCTCTCTACTAACGCGATTTTCTTTATTTGCTAGAACTAGAACTCGTGATTCTCTGCACCCTCACACAATTTTATAAGCGATAGAGAGACAAGAGAGGAAAGACGTCAAGGAGCAGCACCCGAAAGAGCTAGAAAATAGAGAAATAGAAAGGAAGAGAGAGGACATCCCAGCAATTCCTGAGGGTATCGTTAGAATCAAGTCACTACCGATTAGGGTTACTCATCCCTTACGCGTCTGTTTTTCTGCCTGCAGAAGGTTCGTATATGCAAGAGCGTCCTTCTCTGTGTTGGCTCTCCCCTAATCTAGTCTCTAAATCTGTCCATCAGATTCTTTCTCGAACCTCTTCATTGTCAAAAAAAAAACATAGTCGGAAGAAGAACATGACTATATACGATGGAGATTGTAAAATGAGCTAAAGAGTTGTGCCAATTCAGAAGTGAAGGGGACTGAGGGATGCTAGAACTTTAGCACTAAGATACATTACACAGAACAAAGAAAGGGTGATGTAGGAAAGCCGCTGCAAGAGACAAAGTGAGATAAGGGGGCATGTGGAGGTTGAGTATCACTTTGGGAGGTGGGAGCGATAGAAAAGGAGCCAGATTAGATAAGAATGCCAGACTATATGAGAAGGATGCTACTGCAGATCGCGCTAACAGACACACAAGGGGAGCCATGCAGAGAGAGGAGCGGGTACGTAAACTGAAGATCTCCCAAACAAATGTAAGAAGAAAATAGAGTGATTGTCCACGAGGACAAAACAAAAAAAGGTAGAGAATGAGAGACTGAAGGAATGGAGGGACGGGCTGGAGACGCTTGAGCAGGAATAGGAAAATGAACAGCGGTCAAGAAGGTGAGGCAGTCCCCTAATCATTGAGAATATATATAGGGGGAGCGAGTGAAAGAGGAAAAAGAGAAAGCAGCAAGAGTGATGCAGGGGAGAGGCCAGATAAAGCGACAGAAAGGAAACGGTGACAAATAGAAGTTAGTGAAGCGACGAGTGAAAGAGGAAAAAGAGAAAACAGAAAGAGTGATGGAGAGAGAGGCCAAATAAAGCTACAGAAAGGAAGCGGCGACAGAAGTTAGTGAACCTATCTAAACGGTGATCGTAGCTACAAGGAAAGAAGGAAGGGATAGAATAGGCTAAGTAAGGGCAGAAAGCCTGCCCGGAAAGAAAGGGAGAGGTAGGGTTGTTTTAGCCCCTAAGAGAAGAGAGGACACAAACAGAAGGTTATTAGGAGACCAGGATCGGGCACTCTCCAGTCCGATCGCATCCTATAGCTAAGTACTTTCCAGAATTAGTACCAGCGACGACTACTTGCAAGGTAGAATTCTTCGCTGGACTCAAAATTGAGGAACTCTTTCCAGGCCAGGTGGTTGAATATCTTGGGGGGATATTAGGTTTTCCTGGAGCGGTTAGAGGATGGGGCTGACCTCGGGCCTCAGTCTCAGATTTGCTCGGTCAGCCACCATCAGCCTCTGCCGCCTGCCCAGACTTTGACACAGCGGCAACGGAGAGGGGAGGCACAGCTGACTGCACCTATTCGGCGCAGCAGGAACAGTCAACGCCCCCCCTCCCTTTCCTCGCTGCGCCCCACGTACATTAGAAGAGAGAGTACGAAACTATTTTGTAGTCGTGGCGGTAAGGAGTACCCAGTTCTTGTTAGTAAGCTTAGTCTTTGTGATTTAGTCGTAGAGTTATGACAGGTCGGCGATTAGTAACGGGCCAAGAGCCTCCTTCCGCTTGACCCAGCTAGGCGGCAAGGAGAGCTCCCAGGCTAGAAGAAAGGTGTTATATATGTGTATCTCACTGGACGCTCGACTATAGTATGCTGAGTTACGAGGAGCTGGCACATCTATCTCTTGGCACGCGCCCTACTACAAGCAGCTGAACAGGAGAAGAAGGAGCTCAAGCAGGAAGGCATCCTATCTCTGCCTCCTTGTCCCTTCTGGTTTTCCCTTTTCCTCGCCAAAGTTGCATTTTCCTTCTCCCCTTTTCTTTATAGAATCCGCTCCACGGACGGCGGTCGGTCCAGTAAACATGACTTCTTGGCGATAAGCTTTGTTGAAAAATAAATGTCCTTGTCATCACCTCCACTTATTTTCAACCGCGAAGCGTTTTGTCTGGGCCGGGGCCGGCACACTGAAATGGCGACATAGCTAAACCTGCTTACTCTCTTCTTACATGTGATATGGACCTTTGCTTTCCTCGATTAAGATAGCATCTGTGTTTTATTTTCGAACCAAAACTGCACTAGTATCTGCGACTACGTCTCCTCTCTATGGTGCAAACTTTCATTGTCTCCCGCCTATCGACCTCCATGTTCCCGTCACGTTCTCACTATGTCTTCTATCCCTTCACCTCCTTCTTCCTCCCTTCCTCCTCTCTCTTTTCCTGCTTGTCGGCCTCTTCCCTTTCTTCATTCCTCAATTCATTCACTCTGCCAGGAAGCATGATGTATGCGCCTTGCTTGGGTAACAATGGAGACACAGGGCCTTTACCTCGTCTGTTCTTCCTTATACCGTTGCACTCTCTCTCTCGCTTCGACTTCTTTCTCCGTCCCTCCGAAAAAGTCAACGTGCCAAGCGGCAATGGACGGGGATTAAGATGACGAGAGAATGAAGGGGAGAAAGGTCCGGTACTTCTTTATCAAAAGAAAACGAACAGAAAGGGAGAGAGAGAGTCCATCATCAAGTTCTTTCCTCTTTTTGAATTGTTCTTTCGCTTTGCGGTTTCTGCAGCCAACGAATATCAATGTTTCGGCATTGCCTTTCATTATCTTATAGGGGACAAGTAGCTAAAGACCCCCTTAGTTGGGGAACAGACGCTAACCGATTCCTGATAAGCTGCTGCCCAGTGGAACGTGGGGAGAAAGACCCCCAAAGCAGCAGTGAAGAGCAACGCAGGTTGGCGACGAGAACAACGTTAAAGGAACCATTGCGTCGGGATAAGGAAGAGCAAAATAAACGGGACCAAACCCACTTCTTCTTTGGCTTGAGCCCTCAGCGTCGTCAGCGCTACTCCTGCAGAGTTCATATGAAGCGTGACAGCCAAGGATTGCCGTGTCTTGTCAAAAACAGACGCAATCTCAGTTTCCATAACCGGTCTCGGTTGCGTCTCAGCATAATCAACAGTCAGGAGTGTCAAAGATGTAACAGCGTCCTGCCTGTGGTCATGAGAATTGCCAAGAATCGCCAACCAGCTCTGAATGCACTCTTCGACGACGCCCTGTGACGCTACTAACACCTCGTCCTCCGTGTAGCACAGTGTGTGTACCATCCTCGTATAGCTGCTCACCAACTCGTCGTGCAGATCCTGCCCATTCTCTGCTTCAAAGGGAGAAAGCTCAGGGGTGCTCAGATCACTGCCAATAGTTGTCTCTCGGCAGAGTAGGCCAAACAACCCTCCCAGCAACCATCTTTTAGAACCTGTGAGTGCGTGTGGGTCCCTTGGTCATTCTTTTTGCAGGCCTCACAGATGTCAGCGCCTCGCACTCAAGGCAACAAGAGTATTCTCTTCCGGGGATGGATGTCATGCCGCAGCCCTGCAAGCCACAGAGTGTATTCCACGCTGGCTGATCAGGTCCTTTATATAAGCTCGTCGGCTCCAGTTGTACTGAAGACTTAGTTCTAAATATGCCACAGCTGCCGCGTTGCAGATGATGGACCCACAGGCGGATTACGGGGAGGCTTACGCCTTGTCATTTTAACGTTGACTACCTCTGGAGGAGAGGGCGTAGCAGCATCACTGAAGGGTTCCCCCTCCGAACTTTTTGGCTCCTCGCCAACCGCCTCAGGGTTAGGGTTAGGGACCGGCATAAGTTTCCTCATCCCCAAGTCAGGAGACCAAGGACACAGACCCCTTACCCTATTAGAGACAATAATAAAATAACTAACCGCCAACCTGTGGACACCCGGGATCTTCCGATGGCATTAAAGCGTTCTCGGAAGTAACCTAGTGTGTGCAATGAACGACGGAATCTGCAGACTGATTTCTGAACATCCCGCAGAGTCCTCCCGATATCGGCCGACAGTAGTAGCACCTGTTCGCAAAGTAGAAGCCGCAGTAGGATTCAATGCGGAGTCCATTTTAGGGCCCAGGACAGCAGTTGGCCTTGGGAAAGCCTCCGACACAGCTAGGAATGGGGCCACAGAAATATCTAATACTCTACTACTGATACGGGTAGCTGCTGCCCAGGACCGAGGGCATTCTGCCCTTGCTTCGAAGGAGATTCATTCCCCGAAAGCCCCTCGTGGGATGCGGTTGTTAGTGGCGCTGCAATGCTGACTTCAATCGGATGGTTCGATGGTGCTAATTCTGTTCTCTGGTGGGAATCGGGTACGAGATAGGTGATGATCGAATATACGGCGCAAGGGGCTACACACTCGGTTTACCTTGGCGGTGAATTGAAAGGCGCGGTCGCATCTGCCGTTAAAAGAAGATACGTGTCACTTGAAGCCTTGTAAACAGCGTGATGAACAGCGTCTATGCAATCCCCGACACTCAAGCCCCGTCTCAAGGAGCTGCTCAGCCCGTTAGCAGCAGCACTGCAGAAATCCACGCATTGGTTTCTTGAGCCAGGTTTCCGCGTTCAGAGATTGGCGACAAATGAAATCCTCTGCTACCAAACTCAAGTTTGGACTTTCTTAATGTGAAAGTTGACGAGTGAAAGACGATGGAGATTCTCTGACGGCGGCGGGGTCTATTTAGGTCTTCTTTGCCTAGGGGATGGTTATGATGCTTGTGGCTCTTTTCCATTACTTCCGCTTTCTGAAGCTCTTCCCAAGACTGGACCGAAGAAGAAGTCAAACAGCAAGTCCGATACGGTGAAATGATGACTGAAAGCGGAAGTCTGGGGCTAAATGGCACTCATTTCGCCGCACCACACCCAAACTGATGGACGGACCGAATGAAGCAGTCGCACTTTGGAGCGTGGAGCACATGCTCGGGGTCATGTCAATAATAACATGGACATTGGGATGAACGATGAACAACAACAGCTGTTTTGTCATTAACAAAGCTAACTCACAGCTCGACAGAACCCTTCTTCTCTAAAAACTTGACACAGAACAGTAGCACGACGAGTACCACTGGAAGTCTATTGCACCCCAACGGACGGCGCTGACAGCCTTTAGAAAGTTTCACACGCGACTTTTCGGATGTACCCTAAAACGTCCGTGCGCGGGACAACTTACTACGTAGCTCAACAGGACCAGGCTACTCACTCACCAACAACAAGCGCCGCAGAATAGAGAGGTCTCCCCACCAGCCACCGACTTGGTATTGCTGAAAACCACGGCACTACTGACGTCCCATTAGAAATGGCCAGGGTCCAAAATAGATAAAGAGGACCTTCTGTCCGTAGGCCTGTCACAGTGATAAATTGTGTTATCTCCTCTACGGCATATCGGGTCTCCTTCTCCCAAATCTACCGGCGCTCGCTTTCAGCCTTCTTCCATGTCTCTCTAAAATAGTCCCTCTCACCACCCAAGGACCATCAACAAGACCCTCCGACCACGCCGCCACTAACTGAGTGAAATGAGGGTCATGATGAAGGGAGTATGAAGCTGAAAGCATCCTACCAGATATCGTATGATGATCAGAGGCCATCGACACATCTAGTATTGTTTTGTCTTGGGAGCCAAAGGGCATGCAACCACATGCTGATAATGTGTTAGTTGTAGGTGGCTTTTAGGCACAGCCTTGCAACCTGCTGCACCTCAGGACAGAAGGAGGAGGAGTCTGGGTACATAGCAAGGGAAACAGTTTAAGCAAACACTCCCTTTTTGAGTACTTTAATGCGTTACTACTAGTAGCTGGTTCAGTTTATCATGCTTTAATCAATTATGCGTCAAAAGATCTGCTGGAAGATTGTCGAGACAATGCCGAATTACTCAAAAGGAGTGCAGTCCAGTCCTCTGGGTCTCTAATATTACTCGTTGGTATGACGTCTTCTATGCCGGCGGGACGTTGGACTGCTGCTGATTGGGGTGGAGATGGCGGCCTTAGTTGACTTCTTTGTGCTGCCCTGGCGTTCCAGACTTCTGCATTCCATGAGCCAATGGAGACAGGAAGAACGTCGCGGACTGGCCAAGTGTCTGGCAAGCTATCTTGGAGCGCTGCTGGCAAAGAATGTGAGAAGAAGGAAGATCGTAGAGGAAGCGCGCGTTCTAGTCCTGCACCCGCAGCAGATCTGAGTACAGAGCCACCACGAAGTAGCGGAGAAGAGGACAAAAGAGGCTGCGTAGAAGTAGCGAGAACAGGAGCTGAGAGTTCGTGAGTAGGAAGAGCGTCTTCGGGCAAGACTCCAGAACCCCAAGAGTCAAGCGGGACACCAGGCGCTCTATCACCAGCACCAATAAGAGCAGAGGCAACAGAGGACGAGGGAGAGGAGAGGAAGGAAGGCCATTGCTGCTCCCTATTATATACACCATTTGCAAAGGGCGACTGCATCCGAGAAAGGCGTGAGCTCGCACCAATGACAGCAGGAGGACGAGCTGCATGTGCTGCATGGGGTTCAGCGTGCTGGGTAAGTTGCGCTGCAAGTAATTGAGCGTAACTCCGACCATTGAGCGACGACACCTGTTGGGAGTCCGATTGCTCCAAAGACTGGACGGGAACATCATCGGAAACCGATGAAAAAGAAGATGAGCCTTCATTTGGAGTAGCAGAGGTCAAAGAAGACGAAGAAAGAGGCCGCCGACGCCGTCCAGCACTGCGACGGCGGTTCGCGCCTCCTGTTCTGGCCAAAGGTAGTGTAGATCCTCTATGAGAGTTGTTGTGGTCGTTGTTCCCTCCCAAAGGTCTGTTCGGTCTTGCTCCACTGTCATGTCCATGATGGCGGGTTACTAAGGCACTTTTCCCGCTCGAAGAAAAGGGAAGTCTCCGTCGATGGTGATGGTGTTCTCTGGCAGTATACTTTGGAAGCGGCTCACGGGCAGTAGTATAATGCGAGGAAAGGTCCTCCTCTGCTCCTTGGGAGGTTCGTCCTTCCTCCACCAGTAGTAGTAGTGCTTTCTCATTGACCTTGGTATCGAAAGATGGTAATTGCCCACTGTCGTCGGTTTGGTGGTGGCCTTTGGGACCAAGGAGCAGCAGGTGAGAAGACCATGATGGCCCGGAGTCACTCTTACCCCCAGGACGAGGAGAAGACAAGGGGAAGGGATTAGCATCTTCGAGAGGCGCCGCCAGTAAAGAGGAAGGAGGAGACTGAGGAGAAGGCGAGCTAGACCTAGCAACCACCATTACAGTGAAGACGAGATTGGAGCTGCTCAAAATGAGCAGCCAGCATAGTAGATTAGAGATGAAGCGTCTTGATCTCTGGCTGAACGAAATCAAGGAGGAGGACGAAATCTGTCCTTCATTTCTTGTCAGCATGACTTAACGCTAGGGTTAGTCTTTTTGGCCTAACCGAATACAAACAACCAATCTTGTTGGGGTTCAGATGTCCCGTGATGAGGGCAGCAGAAAATGAGTTCTGATGGTGCCTGTGAGCCTTGAAAGAACGTTTGTGTGATTGAGCAAGTTACTTCGTACTTGCTAGTCGAATGTGTTGTCCACCTTCATATCCTGTTAGCCGTCGCATCGTCACTTACTAAGTTAGGGTTAATATGGCAAGGAGATGCAAAAGGGAGGAGGAAAGGGAAGGAAGAAAGAAAAGGAAAGAAGGAAGCAGGAGGGAAGGAAGCAGATCGGGAAATAGTAGAAGAGATTCTTAGTAGAGGAGGTAAACACCATGCAACATCATCATCACAGGCCTTGTACCACCACTACTATGATACAAGACTGCATTCCCTCCTATTGACCGCCACCCCAAAGTGAGAATCTTTGTAAAAGCAGAAAAGAAAACCAGCGAGGGCCAGACGAAGAAGGCGGTGGAAGAGATCAAGATGCAACGCAACCGAAAGAGAAGACCGAACGTGTGGTTGTCATAAACAAAGCAACAAAGGATAGGGGAAAAAAGAGAGAGAAAAGGAGAGAGAAAGGAAGAGAGAGAGAGAGAGAGAAAGAGAGAAAGAGAGAGAGAGAGAGAGAAAGAGAGAGAGAGAGAGAGAAAGAGAGAGAGAGAAAAGATGGAGGAGACAAAGGCAGAGAGAGGGGGCGAGGACAAGAGAGAGAGAAGATAGGGAAAATTTGAAAATGTACAGAGAAAAAAGGGCAGCGTAGTAAGCCTTCTCCTCCTTCGTAGAGATTATTAGCGCAATCAATAGAACTAAATCCAGTTGACCAGACAACAGTCCATCCTTTTGAAGGTTCAACTGTATATAAAAGAATATCTAGCAGAAGTAATAACAAGGGAGAGTTGGAGGACGTTCTGGTAAAGACGGGTTTTTCGGCTGTTCTATGTTTTTCCCTGTGGAATGACCGAACGAGACGGTGAACGAAGTTCATAGAATTATTTGTAACTTAGGCTCCGTACTTATCACTAGAACTAGTCGACGGTGGAAAATTCTTCTTCCTTTCTCGCATCTGTGGAAAGGAAGATAGACAAATTTCCCGCTTTCTCCATGACCCTGCAGCCGCTTCCTGTCATTTATCGCGGGTCATAGGTCTCTCTGCTGCTTCCTTTCTCTTCTTTTTTTTTCCGTCTGGCATACAGTAGTTCTACTACCGTTGTAGTTGTTTGTCTTGTTCTCGCTCTTCTTTTCGGGGTGCAAGTTACTACTGTTCATCTCTTATGAAGGAAAATAAAAAAATCTTCATCCTGGCTTGTTTTATAAAGTTCTCTTGACCAAATCTGCTCTAAGAAGAACAAGAGGAGGACGAAGGAGGAGGTGAAGAGGAAGAGAAGAATTTTTTTGTTCTTCAACAGTAGTCTACTAGTCACCAACTCGTGATAATAGTAGAGGCTACTGCAATTTCTCATACAATTTCAGGGAAACCACAAACAAAAAAAAAACCTCCCTAATATCCTGGCGAATGTTCCAGCAGAGTCCCAAGCAAGCTGGCCGAAGAAGGCTTGTTTCGAAAGCTATCGCGGCCCTGGTGTCTGATGGTATCGCTACTCCCTCGGAGGAAACTCTCTCTATCATCATTATTAGAGCCAAGCACCCCGATGGTGCCGCCCTTGATCTCTCTCCCTCGCCGATTTCTTCCTTTGGTTCTCAAGAAGATGGTGGTTTCTCTCCTTCCTTCTCTGCCCCTTCTTTCACCGCAAACCCTTCTTCTTTCCCTCCTGGCTCAGCTGCTGGCGCCTCTCAGTTGCGGCCCCAGCACCTGCAAGACCCCTGTCGCTTGACTCCTTCTCCGTCTGTCATTCCCTGGCTGAGTTGACTTCTCTCTTGGCCCAGGGCCTTGCACCCCCTAATCTCTCTCCGTTTCTCGCTGGTGCGCCTCTGTTCGGCTTGACCAAGAAAGATGATGGTGACCTTCGTCCCATCGCCGTGGGCGGGACCCTTCGTCGATTGGTTTCGAAATGCTGCTGCGACTTGGTCAAGATTCATGCCCAGTGTCTCTTCTCTCCCCTCCAGCTGGGCGTGTAGCGGTTCCTGCTGGGGCCGAAGTTGTCGTTCACGCTGTCCGAAAGGTCGTCGATGAATTTAATGACAATGACGATAAAATTTTGCTGAAGCTTGTCTCATTAATAACGCCTTCAACTCTATCAATCGCTCAGCCATTCTGGATGCCGTTCGCGATCACTTTCCCGCCCTTCTCCCTTGGATATCCTATTGTTACTCCTCCCCTTCCCACCTTTTGCATGGGCCTGCTCTCCTGGCTAGTTCTTGCGGAGTCCAGCAAGGCGATCCCCTTGGTCCGCTGTTGTTTGCCTTAGCACTCCACCCGATCGTGTCTGAAATTGTCTCATCTTTACCTTCCTTGGACCTCCACTTGTGGTACCTTGATGATGGTCACCCTGATTGGTTCAATGGAGGATGTCGCTAAGGCCTTCCATATATTTCAAAAGCGCAGCCCCCACGTCCGCTTAGAGCTCAACCTGGGCAAATGCAAATTGTGGTGGCCAAAAATGGACCTTGCGCGTCTTCGTTCCAGCCTTCCCTGCGGCAGTCTCTAGATTAGTGGCTATGGATGGTGTGGAACTGTTTGGTATCCCCAATGGTTCTGCTCCTTTCGTCTCTTCCTATGCTTCTTCCGTCCTCTCTCGTCTTGATGAAGTAGATGCGAGGCTCGGTCTTGTCTCCTCTCCCCAGACTCAGGTTTTCCCTCTTCCGCGCTTGTCCCGAGTTTGCCAAGATCGACCATCATCTGCTTCGCGGCTGTCGTCCTTCCCAGCTAGCCTCGCTCTGCTCTAGGTTTGACCTTCGCTTACATGATTTTCTGGCTCGGCTATTGGGTCTGCCTTCTGTCTCGGATCTGGTCTGGAAACAAGCTACCCTATCTATCCGCCTGGCTACCATTGATCTCGCTTCTGCTTCTTCCCTCGCCATCCCTCCTTATCTTGGCTCTCTTGGTGCTTCTGCCACTCTAGTTACTCAGCTCCTCCGTCTGCCCGACGTCGAGACTTACTCGCCTCCACTGACCGCCGAACTTCTCGATGCCTTCTGAGATGCCAAAGACGTGCACGATGTGAAGCTGCGTCGTCAGTCCTTCCCTAATCTTTTGCCCAGGAACATCTGCAACGTGTCCCGATTTCTGTGGGTGACGGCTTTCAATGTTTTCCTGTCTTCTGCTGGCCTTGGCTTGCGCTCACAAGCTCGCTTGCGGGCTACTTCCCTCACGCACTCAGGGGCTTTCCTTTGGGCTGCCTCTATTCCCTGGTTGCAATTGAAGGTCTCTTCTCCGTTGGTCTTCCGGGTGATGCTGTGGCGATTTCTAGGTATCATTCATGTGCGCATTCCAGCCTCTTGCCTGTCTTGTGCCCGTCTAATGGATGCCTTTCGCGATCATGGCACAGTCTGTCGTCGCGTGGCGGTGGCGCTCATCAACGTCACCGCCGCGTACAAGACCTTCTCTTTCATGCCTTTCGGAACTCTGGTCTCAAAGTCTCCCGCGCATTTCGCCACCTCCTTTCGAGCTCCAATCAGAAGCCTGGAGATTCGATTGTTCCTGGATTTTCACCTTCCTAACAGTACTTGGTCTTTGATGTGTCCGTCACGATTTCGCTGCAATCCAGAACCCTTCCCTATGCAGCAGTCCATGATGGCTATCAAGGTCGTTTGTCTGAGAAAGCGAAGCAGAGGACGGTTGAGGGTCCCTGCCAGGCTGTGGGGCTACAATTCGTGCCGCGAGTCTGGGAATCTTTTGGTGGTGCTATGCCCCATGTCTTGGACTCTGTGCAACAGCTGGTTAAGCTTCAGTGTGATCGTGCCGCTCTTGAGGCTTCCCGTCCTCCTGGTCATTGGTCTCGGTTGGCAAAGGTTCTGACTCTCCATACCAGAATCTCTTTCGCCCCATCCTTGAAGACAATGCAATTCAGATTCTGAAGCGTATTCCTGTTCAGCTTGGACCCCGCCCTACCGCGCATAGTAGAGCGCGATGATAATGATGGTCTTGGCGCCACGCCCCTTTCTTCTTCTCCTCCTCATCCGTCTTCTATTATTTTGCGGAAGAGTTCAACTATGATTCTTCTTCCTTTTTTTCTGACATTGACGGTGACGGTGGTGGTGGAGAATGTGTTGAAGAGTCCAGGGCTTTGTAGCTCTTTATCATCTTTCTTCTTCTTCTCGTTCTTCTCCCTCTTCTTCTCCTCTCCCTTCTTCTTCTTCTTCTACCTCTTCTTTTTACTTCTTCTTCTTAGTTATAGTTGTAGTAGTAGCTGTCATCCCAACTGATTACAAACATCTGATAAAGTTTCAAAGTGACCCCTTTGCTCTTGATGCTTCTCGGCATCTTGGTCAATGGTCCCGTTTGGCCGTGGTTTTACGGCTTCACACGAGAATCTCTTTGGCGATTCATGAAGAAAATGCGCTGTAGCTTCTGAAGCGTATTCCTTTTGAGCACTTGGTCCCTTCGCGTGTTGCTTGCCTCGCGGCGTTTCCTTCTGCTCACCCGGATGATGTAAGAGAGCATGCAATGTATGGCAAGCCTCTGACTGGGGGTATCAAAGTGGCGCTTGACATTACTAGCCTGGGAGCTCTCCTTACCGCCTAGCTGGAACAAGCGGGAGAAGGCTCTTTGCCCGTTAGTAAGGTTCAATATTGGGGGTATATTAGGTTTTCCTGGCGCGGTTTGTTAGAGTATGGGGCTGACCTTCGCGCCTCAGTCTCAGATTTGCTCGGTCAGCCAGCCTCAGCCTCTGCCGCCTGCCCAGACCTAGACACCACAGCGGCAACGGATAGGGGAGGCACAGCTGACTGCACCTATTCGGCGCAGCAGGAACAGTCACAGAAGGAAATAGCGATGAGTATGTAAATCCTTACCGACCCGCCTAACTAATCGCCTTTGCCAATCGAGACCAACGACCATCCTAATACCGGGAAACATCAAGTGAAGAACGATCACATTGAAGCTTCAACAGCTGCTGCCTACGGTCCAGCACACGAGGCATAATAGCCCTTCCCAAAGACTCGACAACGAGTGGGGACAAACTGCCGCCCTACAGCCCTTACAACGAGCCTTGTCATATTTAACTTGGACTTTCTAGACAGACAACCTAGATAGCCAGCATGGACTGCTGCATAGGGAAAAGAACTAGATTGCAGCGAATCCGTGACGGGCACATCAAACGCCGGGTGCTGAAAAGTAAAGGAGAAAGCTTGTCGACTTATTATCCATTGAAATGACAGCAAGGACGACAAGATTAGCAAGGGAAAGGATGCATACTATGTCCTAACCGCCACCGTTGCTTGGTAGTATGCCAGTATCTGAGCAAACGCTTGATGAAACTGTCTAACCCTAAGTAGGGAGACAGAGAGAGACAGCGACAGACAGAGAGACAGACAATGAGACAGAGGAAGGGGGAGAGACAGAGAGAGAGAGGGGGCGAGAGGCAGAGAGACAGACAGAGAGAGGCACGCAGGTATGGGGGCGAGCGAAACGCACGTAGCTTTCTATTCACAGCTACTGCTGCCATAATCTAGGGGTGGGAGGACGAAGAAGAACGAAGATACAACCGACAATATGAGAGAAGCTACCGATCGAAGAGGCAAAGCCTTATATAAACAAAGGAATGTTCCAGTCATTGAGCCTCCGGCAAAGACGACATATCTCTCCATCATCGTCAAAAGGTCCGTCCCGACCGTGGCTGATGTTGGTGGCTGTTGGGAGTCCTAATAATTAAGGTACGTAGCGCAGGTCCTAGCACTTATCGCGGTAAATGTTCGATGACCCATCATACTAGTAGCTAGTAGCTCAGATAGATGCAGCATTAGTAGTAGTACAATCTACTGAGAGACAGAGGCTTTGTGCTTTGAAGATTCATCTGGTGCGCTGCTGCTAGTGCACTGCGTTATCTTCAGAATCATCCATCTTCTCACCTTCTTTATAGATGTATTATATTAGAAGTGCGCGACCGCATTCTCCATCGTTAGATTAACGTTCTTTATCATTTATCATGGTTCTCTTCTTCCAGTGTGCCCAAACCATCCTAGTGGTCGCCCCCAGAATTGAAAATTTGTGGCAGGCTCTCTCAAAAGGCTAGGATGGTCGGTACTACTGAGGAGGAGGAAGAAGTGAATGCATCATCAGTGACAGAATCGATAGAGCAAGAGGAAGTTGTTGAGCGAGAACCGTTTCCTTTCTTTTAGGGTCTCTACTATGGCAAGGAATACTCTTCTTCTTGATTCCTTGTCTTACTTTCTTTCTTCATTAGTTTCTCTACTAGCCATTTGTTCTTACTTCATGGACCTTCTTCTCTTTCCGACTTTACTTCTTCGCTTCCTTCTGAACCACCCATCAATTTATTGCTGATTCTCTTCCCTGAGACGACGGTTCCATTCAATGACTACTTCTAACCCTCTTCGTCCTCTCTTTCGTCGCGTCTTAGAGTGTTTCTCTCTCTCTGCTTTCTCTCTTGCATCATATCAACTTCATAGCTTTGCGTTCAGGCTTTATTATAATAGTAATTCAGGACCATGAGTCTATCAGCTCTCCTCGAGCTCATAATCTTCATTAATCTCATTCTATCTGCTATTAATTATTTGCACAACAACAAAGAAGAGCCTCCAACCAGCTCAGCCATTTTCTCATCATTCACAACAACCTCGCCCCTCTTACGACACGACGACGGTAGTAAGAGGAGACAACAGGAAAGAACGTCTAACTCATGAACAAGACCATCCCAGCCCAGCGTCCTGATGAGATGGCAGGGTTGGTTGGAAGCTCTTCTTCGTTGTTTTGCAAATAGCAGAATGAGATTAATAAAGATTATGAGCTCGAGCAAAGCTCAATGAACTAATGATCCCTAAGTCCTATAAAGCCTAAGTATGCAAAGCTAAAAGAATACATTCAAGAGGGAAAGCAGAGAGGAATGCTCTTAGCAGTGGGAGAGAAAGAGAGTGTTAGAAAGTGATTGAATGGTCACCAAGGGATCCACCGTCTCAGACAAGAGAATCGGCAATAAATTGGTGGATAGAAGGAAGGGAAGAAGTAAAGTCGGAAAGAGAAAAATGTCCACGAAGTAGGAACATATTTCTAGAGAAATTAGAAGAAAGAAAGTAGGACAAGGAATCAAGAACAAGAATAGTCCTTGCTATAGAGAACCCAGAAGAAAAGGGTTCTCAACACCCCTTCTCAAGGAATACTAGAGACTTGGTTAGTAGGTCGGCCAACATATATCTCGTAGGGACATAGATTGGCAGCAGATCTCCTTCCTGATAGCGCTCTCGGATAAAGTGAAACTTTATATCAATGTGCTTAGACCTTTTGCGGCGGAAGATAGGGTTTTTGACCAATTCCATTGCACCTTGATTGTCTTGGTGACATTTGGTAGCACCATCAAATGAAGGTATAAAGTCCTTTAGTAGTTGCCGAAGCCATACCAGTTCCTGCGCAGCCATAGCAGCTGCAATGTACTCTGCTTCAGTAGAAGACAGAGCAATTGTGTTGTTGCTTGCTTGCGGCTAAGCCAAGCAATTGGGGAGCCATTTAAGAGGAAGACAGCGCCAGAAGTAGACTTTCTATCCGCATCATTCGCCCAGTCAGAGTCCACATAGGCCGTCAGATCAAATCTCCTCAGTAGAACCTCCGAAGATAATACCATAGTCGCTTGTGCCCTTCAGGTACCTCAGAACATGTTTTACTGCGTTCCAGAGTTCAGTAGACGGTTTCGCTAGATAGCGACTAAGGACGCCAACTGCATAAGCCAAGTCAGGTCGCGCACCGTTCACCAAGTAGAGAAGACAACCCACTAAACTCCTGTATGGTTCAGTAGTGCAATCTCGGCTAGAAGCAGTCGGTGAGAATCCCGGAGCTAATGGAGTGGTAGCAGGCTTGCACAGTTCCATCTTGTACCGCTGTAGAAGATCTAGGGTAAATCTCCTTTGGCAAACCATTAAGTATCCCTTGCTTCCGATCGCGGAGAATCTCTAGACCCAAGTAGAATCGAACATTTCCTAGGCAAGTAATGTCAAAACGACTAGGTTGGAGGCAGCCAGTAGGATGTCATCCACATAGATGACCAAGTAGATTACTTGTCCATCTTGAGAGCGCCGAGTGTA
>FLMG01000094.1:0-14760 GCA_900088475.1 Hyphochytrium catenoides
AAAAAGACGAAACTTTTCTACAGACCAGTGAACCTCTGATATCGTAAATTCCAACACAACAGATGGCAATTTACACTTTCCAGAACGTCCATTTCTGTGTGGCTGGGGAGAGGAATTTTCTGCACTTGGCAGTTTGCTCCCTTTTGCACCAGCCAATACCAATCGCCCACCCACCTCCTGAAAGAGCCGTTACCGTGTCCGTTGAATCAGACCCTCTGTCCCTGCATCTGTAGGAGAAAAGGTCCCAAAGGGTTCAAGCAAGTACAAGTGAAAGAAAACTTTCTTCAGGATGGGTGAGTACTGCCCGTGTCCCCCGCATCTTACTCTACCTCGACGGGTTGTATTTTCTCATCTGTGTCTGGAGCTAATCACTAACAATAACACTGTGACCTCAGGACAAACACACCTCTTACTAAGGCCACCCCTTCTATTGTCTGCCTGCTCGCATCTTCCGGTGGGTGGGTCCACTTTGCCAGCCATTATCCTCAGCCTGACTAGATCTTACTACGTCTCATATTTTATACATCAAGTCCTTTGCTTTAACAGAATATTACTATGACAAGAGAAGGTGTGTGGGTGCTGAGTGCCGTCACGGCCGCAAGTTGCCGCGCCACTTTGAAAGCACTGTCTCCTCTGTCTCGCTCTGTCTATACTTATTGGCCTGTTATTCTTATAGAGTTTGCGCTGCCACTTCTTTCTATCGTGTCTGCAGCAGTCACTTGCCCTGCTCTGTCTTCTATTATTAGGTGGCTCTCCTCCTAGTGTTGCCTATTGCATTGAAGAGGTGGATGCAGATGTACAAGGGCAGGAGCGAAGGAGGAGCAGCGCAGCGTCAGTCGCCATCGGTTCAGGGCTTTTCATGCTGAGAGCAAGGGCCTAGGAGACCTGCCATATCGGAAGGAGGAGGCTCATAGCTTACTAGGGGCGGGACTAGCGCCGCACGGCCTCAGCACCTCGTATCTGTCTCGCTTGAACTTTGAAGAAGAACAACAACCCTTTGTCTTCTGAGTCCACCCACTCTTAGCGGTCAGCCTCAATAATCATGGACTTATCCACCATCTGCCACCCACCAGAGACACGGGCACAGACAGTGGAGTCTATGGCGGAACTGCCCAGCACGGGCGACGCTAGACCTGCTCTAGGTTCAAGCGCTGCGGAGAACTTTCAAGGCAATGCGGTCCAGGAGCCTCTCCTCGAGCGTTCTCCGTCAGCCTTTGGTACCTTTTTTGCCTCAACACCTTCAGGAGGCCGGCCCATACTTCCTAAGCCCTTGCCTATGGCGGGACATCCTGCCCCAGCTTCCTCTGATTCTATACTACAAGGCTGCTATGAACTTCATATAGTGGAAGAGCAGGCGGTAGCGGCGGTGTCTGGTGTGTGTACGCCTGGCCTTGACCGCACAGAAGAAGGGTACATCGTCTGGATCAGTGCCGAGGGCGGGAAGAGGACCTTTATTTATGCCAAGCTCGAGGTAAGGCCTTTGATGCCGTCTGCGTCGCGTCCGTGGTGGTGTTAGCTCTCTTAGCAGTAGGGACTCCTCCTGCCAATCTGTCACTGTCTCTCGCATCTACGGAAGGTAGACGCCTATAACTGACTCTCCCCTCTCAGTTGTCTTGCCGCTTGCCATCAGGCAGGGTTATCCGGCCATGTGCACCTCCTCCCGGCGCGACTGTAGACGTTCGCCTTACCTATGCCGGCGTCAGAGTAAGCAAACAGAACAAGAAGGATGTGTACACGCTCTGCCCGTCTCCGGACGGAGATGAGACCGACGTCAGTTATCAGTCGACGTCTAAAGGCATTCCTCTGTTCCAGATCTTCCGCTCTGTTGGCAAAGGTAATACCAAGGGCCTACCCTACTAGCTTACGTTGAGGTCTTACTCTTGCAAATAGTGACAGAGCTTGGCTTAAGACTGACTGTACCTCCCCCTTAGGTGGCCTTGGCATCAGCGCTGTCTCACCTCTTGACAGCGCGGAGCAGTTTGCCCCTTCATTCCAGGGAGAGAGTGGCGGATACGCATTGGAGCTTCGTTATAGGATCAACGACATCTCCAAGAATCATCAGAAAAATCTCTTTCGCCTGAAGGTCTCACTGCAGGTCCCAGATAGCACCGGTGCGTTGTGTCTCGCCCTGTGACAGTCTTCTTCTCTAACCCTATCCTTAAGCCCGTGTGAGGCTTCTTTTTTTATCAGTCGCCTATGACTACTCGTTTGGCATCACGTCTATCTCTCAGCAACCTGCACAATCTAGGTTACGCAGGCCTTGGGTCTGCTCTTCTCTTGCTCGTGCCGTATGTAACTGGAATTTATTTGACCTTGCGTTTTGGCGCCTTGACCCTTCTCTTTACCTCTCCAGTGCCATCTGCCAAGCGCAGCCTTTGTTCAATACGCTGCTCGCCCGTCAATGTCACTTCGAAAGATTTGGAAAAATTGAAACTGAACAAGAGGAAGAGAGCGCTCAGTGTGGGCGGGCCAGGGCAGCAGCGTAGCGCGAGTCAACCGCCACCCAGACATAGAGGTGATTCTGCACGCCAAGGCGCAAAGAGTTCTTTGCCACACTCCGCGTCGTCCTCCTCCCTTGTCCTTCAAAAGACGCAGAGCTCTATCCCGGTAGTCCAGTTCAAGCGATCAAGGTCGGAGGATGAGATGGCGCTAGCCGCTTCAAACTCTTGGCCAATGCCGTCATCAGGCGTAGAAGCTGCAGCCAGCGAGTCCATACCTCTCGATTTGCTGGTTCAGCACGTCCTGCAGGGCATTCTCGCTGTCAGCACGGAGCTACAGAAGCTAAAGCTGACGTCGGAGGGCTCAGCACAGGGACAGAAGGATATGGCAACCGGAGCAGGTTCGTCTCTACCTGTTAACATGCAGATGCACAAGTCAAGCCGGATCAATTCGATCAACAAGCCGTTCTCGTCCTTATCATCGGCAAAGTCGAATGCAAAGAAAGGCGAGAAGAAATTGTCAGCTTCTAAGGCCGTTCGCAATTCTGGCTCCTTAACATCGTCAAAGTCAAGAGCAAAGTCGCCCATAACACCACGAGCGCAGACAACGACGGTCCCTCCTTCATCTACCTCTTCGGTGAAGCCTTTTAATTCAAAGACAAAGAGCAAGCCCTCAAAGTGTCCCACATCAGCCGGTGCTGGGTCGAAGAGTATAGCAGGCGGCAATCTCAAGGGGAGAGGAGAGAAGAAGGTTGTCAAGAAGGCAGCAGGCAGAAAGACAGGCCTATCTAGTGCAGAGGGTGCAACTTTGCCTGCTTACAGTGTCCCCAGTAGCGCAATTGAAGAAACGAGACCATCAGCGGTAGACCGAGACCATCTCCTAGCGGCCACGATGCTGTTAGGGCTCAGTGTCGCCTCATAGAAGCCAGATAACGTGGCGTCACTAGTGCTAGATCCGCGTCCCTGCTGTGCTCATCTAAGTTCTCTGGAGGGCGCACCCACTTACCACCAATAGAGCTAGTTCCCACCATAACTCTAATTGCTATTATCTCTATTCCTCCTCCATCTGCACCCCTGCCACCGGCTTTGCTACTTCGCTTGTCTCCTGCCTCTATTCTTTGGTAGACACGCAGTCGCTGGTAAATGGATAACAGAGTCTGTACAGTTCTTTATACAACGTCATTGTGCGATAGCAGCGGGGTTTGCGTGTCCGCTGCTCCTCCTGTCGACCTACTTCTCCTTCTTTGACGCCTCCCTCCTCTCCACAGTCGCCGTACGGCGTGGATAAACCCTCGTCCAGTCTCTCTGTTGCTTCTCACTGTCTCTGGAGGACTGACTGTGGCCTTGCACACAGGGCAACTGGCCCGCCGATGCATCAACCAAGGGTCCACGCACTGGCTATGAAAGCCTGCGGTTGAGAAAAGACACACTTATGATCAGAGAAAAGGCTGGATAGGGAGTCGGGCCTTCCGCATAAAAATAGACTCTTAGCGGAGGGAACGTAAAAAAGAGAAATGGCAGGAATTATAGAAGCAGGAGCGCACAGGGATCAAGAGGAAAGCAGTTCAGAGAATAACGTACGATGTGAGCAAGGTAGTGCCCTAAGTCTGTCATTCTCTGTGTACTCCTCTAAGCAGATAGCACAGATGGTCGCGCGATATCCATTCCTCTCTTCAGACGAAGTGCCATAGACCTCCTCTCCAAAAGCCTCCACCTCTTGCTGGCTCAAGGTACCATTACCATTTAGCCATCCCCCCGAACCAGCCTACATGCAGAGCAGAAAAGAAGATGAGAAGGACAGGAGGTAAGAGAGGTTCGCACGAGCTAGAGAGGCAGAGTTCTTCGGATAACAAGAGCCAAAAGGCGGGCGGTACTACCAGAGGCAATCCAAGGGAAACGCAAGGACAAAGGAAGAAGATAGAGTCACAACGTCATTCAAGAACTAAGGGGGCAAAGAGCCCAGTGGTAAGCACATTAAATAAACCTCGAAGAGGCAGAAAACTGACGCGGCTTGGTGCTAACAAGATGATGGACCTACCTCTTGGCCTGTCCGACACCAAAAGGAAAAGCAGTAAGTGGCACAGCACAGCGTGAGCATGATGAAGAGGACAGACAGGTAAGTCAGGAGTGTGGTCCACACGAGATAGGGATTCTTCATGATGCGGACATGAGGATGCCGGCCCGCCATAGCACGAAGCACCGTTCGAAGAGCCTCTCCTTCTCTCTGAGGAGTCAGTAAAGCGGCATTAAGAGATATCAAAAAAGCGAGGAAGAGGGATAGAAGAGAGGGAGAACTGAGAGAGAGACAGAGTATAGAGGAAAGAACTTTGTCCAGAGAGCCTTGAGCGAAAGAGAAGCAAAGACAGAGAACCGCCATGGCCAGCGGAAGAAAGGCATAAGAGACGACAAAGCACTAGGCCATAACGAAGAAGATGAGAGAGAAGAGACCGGAAGAGAAAAGTAAAGAAGGGCAAGTCCGCCCATCATCTTACCTCCGTGACCAAAACTGACGGCATAATGATCTCATCAGCAAGTGGAGAGCTTGACTCTTCCCTCAGGTCCCCGGCCACGGAGCCATTGGCATGAGCTAAGAAGTTAACTGCTATGATTGCTGCACGGGCGCCTGCCTCTTGGACGTTAAAGATCTGCTGCTCGATGGGACACGCGTAGGACTCATGAAAGAGGGCAACAGGCGGGACCAGGGCTGACACCTCGGTCAGTTCTATGGGACCGCAAGGGTCCTGCGGCCTAACTTCTGTCAGAATACTGAGGTAGAAATTGCAAGAAGGAAGCAAATAGTGCATCGACGACCGATTAGTGGGGTCATAGTCAGAGTTAGGGCAGAGCTTGCAAGGCACGAAACTGCAACCGAACAGGTAGAAGCGAAGAGTAGATGGGAGAGAAAGAGAGAATGAGACGGAGAGGGAGAGAGGGAGAGAAGAAGAAGAGAGAGAGAAAGAGAGTGAGAGAAGAAAGGGACTTCTTAGCGAGGGCCAAAGTGTCTTTGCCCTCACTCTCCTGCGTTGCTGTCTCACTCACCCTAGGATGCCACTGTAGCCATAGTGAGCTAGATCAGGCCCCACAAGGGCCTGTGAGCCCTGAAGCATGAGGGTAAACGACGATGGGCTTTCCACCATAATGGTCACTTGAGCTGTGTAGAAGGAGCTCTCACCCGAGAGGACCCCGGAGACGCCAGGCGGGCCTTTACCATGTACCTTCCCAATGAGCCACCACCAGGCCAGAGTGAAAAGTGCATAAGTTAGCTTCATCGTGATTCTTCCCCAGGACCCTTCCTCACTTGTTTGCCAGGCGTATCAGCATTCAAGAGACGCTGGGCCCGCCCATACTCCACAATGGTCTAGTGAGCCCGAGCTGCTCGGACAAGTTTCATTGGCGGCAACCCACTGAAACTCTGAGCTCCCAACAGCCTGAGTCCGCCAGCTGGCAGGTCCTCTTAGCAGTGCCGTCAGTCGAGGGATGAGCCTTATTTCAGCTCCTCCGCTGGCAAAGGAACTCTGCAGATTCGCTTCTGATGTCCTTTATGGAGCTTGAAGATCAGCTTTTCAAGCTTTTTCGCCTCGTTCTTCTGCCCTTTCCTGGTCTTCCTTCTGACAGAAGATGCAACCAGAAGAATCACTGATACAGGTAGATCATAAAGAGAAAGTGTAAGATTATCAGATACCTGATTATCCGCAGCTGATATGCTATCGAAAACGGACAGAAGAGCCTTCTCTCGGCTGTTTTTGCCGCTGTTGCCGCTCTGGCGCTGTGGGGCCCGCGCGCCGCTGGCTGGGTGCAGGCTGTGCATCCATCGTGCAGGTTTATTAGCCAAGGCTCTCCTCTCCCATGCCTTCTCCTCTCTCGTCTGGGGCTCTCGTGCAAGATCCCTTTCTGAGAAGCTCTTTCAGGGCTCTCTCCTCAGTTTCTTCTTGGCGTCTCCCTGGTGCTGGTTAGAGTTCTCCTACTAGGCTCCCTCTTTCTTGTCGCAGCTGTGGAATCTATTAGGGGAACCTGCTGGGTCTGCTTCCACCGTGGCGGCGCCGCCATATTTCTCAGCATCACCAGCTTCCCCTTTGATTGTCGTTCTCTGTGCTATCCTTCTCATTGAAGTTGGGACACTGGTTATCCTGCGTCCTCCTGACTTGTGGTCGTGCGAGATGTCCTCTACTGTGGGCTGTCCCTTCTTATCCTAGGGCCATCTGGGGCTCCACGGAAGATTCCACACAGAGGCCCATAGCTCCTTGGCTGGCGGTGGTAGCATCTGAAGTGTCCAAGGACCAGCCTCTTCGTCTTCCAAGGACCATGACTTCGATCCGGGAGGAAGGAGAGCTGGGGAGAGGCGCGTCTCTAACCCCAGATGCACCGTCTTCTTTTCACGAGGAGGTTTTGATGCTGACGCGCGATGAGGAGCTGCGGCAGCTGCTGTTGGGGATCAACGAGGACTTTCACGACTATCAACCAAATCTGGAGCAAAGCCCCAGGTTTGCTACGGTCAATAGCAACCTAGCGGGGGGAGATATGGACGAGGTAAGCGGTCCTGTGACTCTTCTCGGCATACTTGCCAAGAGATTGACAGACAGCGTCGCAAGATACAGCGACAGAGGTGACGAGAGAGAGTTCAGAAGAGATTGAGACACTGACAGAGAGAGACAGCTTGCGAGACCGGAGTGGAGAGAGAAAGAGTAGAGAAAAACAGACAGAGAGGTGAGAGGCAGACAAAAGACAACGGAGAAACAGACAGAGAGAGAAAGAGATAAAATAGGGAGATGCGAGAGAATTGAGAAAAAAGAGCTGGCTGATGAGGTTCTGGAAGAGCCAAACTGCATGGCGAGACAAGGTCTCATCTCTTCCATCCTCTGTAGGTGTTAGAGCTCCGGCAGGTTATCCGTGACCTTCAGTTCCGCTTGGCTGAGGTTGAAGGAGAGCTGGAAAGAGAAAGAGAGCTGTCCATCTGCGCCTCTTGTCACAATTCGAAGGTACAGCAGCTCTTCTGTCCTTGAGATGTCACCGTCCAGCGCCGTCTATGTTGCCCCACGTTCCGTACTCTTTACTTGTATCTGTCTGGCCCTGCCACCCCATGGTTCGGTATCTCCATCTGTCACTTCGCTGTTCAGCCGTCGTTCGCAGTCTTCTTGAACACGGACATCTATTTCTCCTTTCTTGGTTCATTCTTTACGAACTTGCCATCTTCCAGCGTCTAAGAGGAGGGCCAAGCTTATTTCTCCCTCGTTTCGGACAGTCTCACCGTCTTGCGGGTCCCTTTCTTTTCTCTCGTTCTGGCCTAACTCGTTTCTCTTTGTCAATCGTAGACTCCAATGAGCATAGCCGATGTGCAGCAGATGATCGCGATAGAACTGAAGAGCCAGTCGCCCATCCTTGACCTTCTCTCCTGCATTCCCTCTCCTTCTTCTGCACCTTCCCTCTCTCCAGCTGCCCACACTCAGCCTTTCTCCACCCCTACACAGGGCCATACGGCCTCTACTGACTCGGAAGCGGAGTGCTCCACTTATTCGCCTCCCTTTCCCTCCTTTTCTGAAGAAATGCCGGTTCAAGATCAAGGTTACGAGTATGCTAGCTGCCGAAGAGATGATCAGAGCACGCCTGAAGAGAGTATCGCTTCGTCCCAGGTTCACGCTTGCTCCGCTGCCACTAAGGCTTGTACGGACGTAGCGGTCAGAGCTCAGACTCTCTGTGCCGAGCCTTACCACGCTACTGCTTCCGTTCAAGCAGAAGAGGTGTTGCCTTTGTCTTCTTCTGACTCGTACCCAGCGCTAGGGGCAGCTCGTGAGTCGGGGACGAAGTCAAATGCCTCTGACCGGATCCTTGAGCCTCACCCAGCTCTTTCTTACTCTGAGGTCCCAGACGTTTCTGAAGCTTTTGGCCAGTCAGAGTATTCCTTAAGCCAGTCAGAGTATGCCTCTATACCCTCTTCTGAGGGGCTCTACCACCACCCTGAGGATCCTGTCGCGGCTCTCATTTCCTTGCCAGCTAGTTCCCATCCGCACACTGCCCCTGTGGGCTCTCATACTTCAATGTCTGAGGCGTATTCGTCATCTCCTGAAGTTTCCACACAGCTCGCAAAGGAGTACGGAGCGTGGTACCATTCAAATCAGGCGGCCTGGGAGAGTATCGAAGGCGGAAAAGAAGGGAGACCGGAGGCTGAGGCCGTCTCCATCGAGTCCTACTTAGGCTACGAAGGGCTACATGCTGTCCAATACGATGGACAATATACAGTGGAACTCAATGAGAGAGCTCAACCAGGAAACCAAGAGCTAGATCATCCAAATGTCGCAGAGATGGCGCCTCCATTACCGCCGCCACCACATCAGAGCTCTGAAAGACGGCATCGTACCCCCATGACAGGAAGTCAACAGGACGAGAGAGAACATATCACACGATCTTCCTTCAGTCGAAGACCCAGAGACCAACACTTGCCCGATCCATCCGCAGCATCCCATAAGCGAAGCCCTGGAAGAGGTAGTCAGATAGAAGAATATCGCCCTGCTGTTACCGTCACAGCCTCTGATGGCGACGACAGGGGACGGTCGATGGCCCTCGCGCTTGAGATCCCCGGCCCACCTCCAAGTCGCCCCATACGAAGCTCGATCTTGGAGGCACAGAGAGCGCAATCTATCTATATGTTGGACTTCCGGCCTCCGGTCCAGTCCCCTCAGCACCCAATTGAGAGTCCTTCTGTGCAAGTTGACTCACCTACGAAGTACTTCGAGACGCTGAGGGAGCTGCCTTACGTCCGGACGCCGGTGAGGGAGGCAGCGAAAGCAGCGCCTTCTTTTTTCTTGGCTGGAACAGGGAAGAGTTTATTAGATTCCTTGGCCTATGAGACACGCCGTGATCTGCTTGCCAAGTATCTGGAGCTGCAGCAAGAGGCGGGACAAAGCTAGCGTCCTCCTTCTCTTAGTGCTCTCTCTCTTCTTCTCCTGCTGTCTAGCGGGCCTATATGGGCGGCCCTTGACGCTGTTTACTTCACAGATGCTTCGCTCTTCTCGTTGTCCACTTGCCTCTCTGTCTCTCTCTTTCTTTCCCCCTTCTCTCTTTCTCCTTCCCTATCCCTCGCGTGGGCCTCCAAACCTAACTCCATCGTCATAGCTCCTCCCTCATCTCTTGACCTCTTTCTCCCCTAATCTTAGCCTATCAGCTGAGCTCTGTCTCATTAAGTCCTTAGCGGAGACACTTTCAGATATATTGTGCTCCCTATATAAGCTAAGGAATGGGACAGCTTGCCACAATAATACCCGCCAAGGATAATCTAGCCTTTTCTGCTCCGATAAAAAGATGGAAGAGGAGACAAGCAGACGTTATGCATTTGTTCACCGCTGCTAGATTTCCTGCTATATATATCGTTCTTCCTCTGTACTCCTGGATGAGGTTGCTGCTTCTGTGGCAAGCTTCTCATCAGTAGTCTCTTGCTTCTCGTACTTCTTCCTGTCTCGTCTGCCTTTCCTACCATCGCTGTTCCTCATCAGTCTATCGTTTCTCATCATTCAGCTCCTCTCTTTCTTGTCTTGATCTGCAGCCTCTTCACCTTCATCCTCTGTGGCTGATTTATCGGCTCTGTTCTCTGGCTGGAGCCCATCGCCTCTACTTCCCGTTCCACATCCTCTAGCCTGGCATCCCCATAACCATATTCTTCCATCGCTCTATCCATCCAGCCCATAGTGCTATCTCCTTCGGCTCTTGTCTGCGTGCCCTTCTCCTGATCTAGGACGTTCTACTATCTGGGCTGGGAGGTGGAAGCCGAAGTGCCGATGGCGGAGCTCCGACTCCACGCTGTTGACAGATCCACAAAAAGGTGGCGATTACGACGATTTCCGGTTAGATTCTCGTTATCTCTTCTGCTAACTAATAATGCGCAGAAGAGTACACCTAGCTTAGTATTACGGTTATAATTCCATTGTCTCTGAAATATTCGTCACAAAAACGACAAAAGAAGGTATGTTTCAGACCTCCCCTCGGATGAGAACTCTCTGGATCTGCAGATTTGGGGGCAGATCTCTGTCTGGGGTCCTGAGCTCAAAGTCAAGACCGGGCGATGGCCAATAGCTGGAGCTCTGATTAGCCATTGAGAGCTCTGATGAGCCATTGAGAGCTCAAAAGAAGCTTACCTACTAGCTTAGGAGGCATAACCAAGTACGACATACTCTCAGGGTAAAGTCGAAAGGTCAGCCGAAGAGAGCGCAATGACCGCCTTCGGACAGCTCGTCATCGGACCGCCAGGATCTGGAAAGACAACCTATTGCAATGGGATGCAGCATTTCTTGGAGCTGCAGAAAAGGTTAGCATAAGAATAAACCAGTTACCTGTTTGCCAGGCTAACCATGGATGTCAACTGCGGCGGGACAGGCCGGCAGCCGTGGTCAACCTCGATCCAGCGAATGACCAGCTGCCGTATGTGTCCTTTCTACCATTCGCCCATTCTCTCTCTATTGGTTCCCTTTCTCTCTCTTCGTCGCCCTTTGTCCTCTAGCCACTCAGTATTCGTGCCATCTACTTCCCTCTTTTCCCACCACACCATCTCACTCTTCTCTCATTTTTTTTTACTCTCTCTCTCTCCCTGTTTTCTCTCTTTCGCTCTCTTTCTCTCTCTTTCTCTTTCTCTTTCTCTCCTACGCGCACACACAGACTTTCTCTTCGGTTGAATTGTTTAATATCTTGAGAGGAACCCTTGTTCTCTGCTAGCAAGCACCAGGGCTCATCTGACTTGTACCCATGATGTTTCTGGGTTCCTTTAGGTACCAATGCGCGGTGGACATCTCTGAGCTAATAAAGCTAGAAGATGTGATGGAAGAGCTAGGATTGGGACCCAACGGAGGTGTGTGGAGATAGATGTTGCCTCTTAGCTTCGCTCCTCTCTTTATCTCATAGTCTCTCTCTTCTTTGCCTTGTCTCCCCCTCTCCCTTTCTCTCTCCCTCTCTCTTACTCTCCTCCTCTCTCTTTCTCTCCTTCTGTCTTTCTCTCTCTCGCACTCTGTCTTTACCCGTTGCAGCCCTTGTTTACTGCATGGAGTACCTAGAGGAGAATATCGACTGGCTGCTAGAACGGATTAGAGGCCTAGAAGGTGCTTATGCTGTCAGCGTGGCCCTTGCGCTTCGCCTCCTGTCCCATCTCTTATACGGCGTTGGCCTTCCTCGTCAATGTATCTCTCTTCCGATCTCCCATCCATCTTTCCCGCATCTGTCTCTCACAGGCTCCAACCTTCCATCTGTCGGTCCCTCTCTCTCTCTCTTTCTCTCATATATCTCTCTTTGTAGGTTCTCCTCTCTCTCGTCTCGCTTATGCCATTTGCTCAAGCAGAGCTGCTTTTTACTTCTCTGTTGCTCTAGGCCAGTACATCATCATGGACTGTCCGGGACAGGTAGAGCTCTTTACCCATCACCAATCAATCAGGAACATCATCAAAAAGCTGCAAGAAGCGGACGTAAGGGTAAGAAGTTACGTTCTCTCTCTCTCTTCGTTTTTGCTCGTTGCTTGGCCTGAGATCACTCTCCTTCGCATGACCGAGATAACTGTTTCTCCTCCCGTTGTCCAAACATCTCTCTCTCTCTCTCTCTCTCTCTCTCTCTCTCTCTCTCTCTTCGATTAGTGTCGCGGTTTGACGCAGCTTTAACCCGAACCATCTCTCCTTTCCTTTCTCATGCTTTTCCTTAGCTGACGGCAGTTCACCTGGTAGATGGTCACCACTGCAGTGACGCCTCCAAGTTTATCTCTATCCTTCTTCTATCCCTGTCCACAATGGTCTCTCTTGAACTTCCACACGTCAATGTCCTATCAAAGATAGATCTGATAGAAAAGTACGGGAAACTAGGTAATCGCGACCTCCGCTTCTCCACATCTTCATGTCACTCTCTCCTTTTCCTCTCTCCCTGTCTCACTGCCTCCACTTATGTTCCTACCTCTTCTCCTTCATCGAACCTGGCATGGTTAGGGTCCCAACTTTATCTTCATCCGCCTTTCTTTTCTGCCTTGTTCTCCTATCTTTCTTATGTCGTTCTCTCTCTCTCTCTCTCTCTCTATCTATCTATCTATCTATCTATCTCTCTATCTATCTCTATCCCGCTCTCTCCCTCTCTATATCCAACTCTATCCTTTGATCTAACACGAACAATATCTATCTCTTGTCTCATCTGCTCTATCTTCTCCCCTCTCTTCTCTCTCTCTCTCTCTCTGTCTTTATATTCTCTCTGTCTTTATATTCTCTCTCTCCCTGTTGAACTGCACTGGCTCTCGCAGCCTTCAACCTGGAGTTCTATACAGAGGTGCAGGACCTCAGCTACCTTCTCGAGCATATAACGCCTAGGGGAGAGGTTGAGAGCCGAGAGATTGCTCAAGAAAGTGGCAAGGCAAGAAGCTATTTCGAGCGGAAGTACCGCAAGCTAAACGAGGCACTGTGCGAGCTCATAGAGGACTTCAGCCTCGTTTCCTTCCACTGTCTAGATATCCAGGTAACACAAGCAGCCAATCTCCCTACCTAGTTCGCCCTACCTCTTCCTCACCGGCCGACCCTGCCTTCGATGTGCCTCTTACCGTGATGCAGAACGCTGAGAGCGTGGACAAATTGCTCCGTGTCATTGACAAGTCAAACGGCTGTATATACACTACCGCTCTCGCGGATTCCTTAGCTGCTGGGACGACGGACCCAACCGCTTTGTTGCAGTCCCTAGCCGGGCGGGATGACTCCTTGGAGAAGCGGGAGCTGCTCTCAGACATCAGAGAGAGACACATGGACGATGAAGATGAGGACGAGAGGCTCTATCAAGAGATGATGGAGGCAGCAAAGGCCTCAGAGGTGGAATAAGTTCTCTGCTGACTGGGCCTATGCTTTCAGAGTCTACAAGGGGCATACCTAGACGAACTGACCGCACAGCTTAGGCTGAAGAGTTCCTGACCTATCCACTGACATCGGGAAAGAAGACAGGAGAACAGGAGGAACCAGAAGTTATTATCGGAGCCGTGGCCGTGGTGTCTTAAGATGGGAGGGAATCGGTCACCAGCGGACCCCTGGGCTACGAGTTGATGAGAACGGCCAGTAGTGCAATCAGGGAAAGAAGGAAGGCAAGCTTCGCCCCCAATATGGTGTGGCTTTATAGGTGTCTCGCTCGCCTTTCTCTCCACCGCGCTTCACCTCACATTCTCGGTCTCTCATGCTTTGCTTAATTGGAGCTAAGGGAACGAGGAAACGCTCCACTCTCATCTGTGAGGTCAAGACACACCTTCCCGGGTGACCTCACAGAGAGATAGAAAGCTTCCTTCTCCAATATCTGCCTCTATTTCCTTTATGTTTGGGCGATGTCACTCAGACCCTCTCTTTCTCTCATACAAGTCTTCTCTTGCTTCTCTGTCTGGATTACGTTGAATAAAAAGGATTAGTTCTTGATCTGACACTTTCCGCTGACAGCACGAACAGTGCGACAGGCTCTTGCTTTGACATGGCGACGCTTGCTTATTGGTAACGAACCTATCCATTTACCAGCATATCTGGACCTTCATGATTTGCTCGCTCTCCCCTTCTTTCTCCAATCAATAAGCTCTATCGAAAGTTAGTAGTAGGAGGTAATGCATCAGCATGTTCTTTCCCTGCCTAGCTCTGGAGAAAAGGTTTCTCTTATGCTCTCTCTATCTCTACTCCTCTCTCTTTCTCTCCCTTTCTGTCTTCAAGGAGCTTGTCAACTCTGCCCTTCTTCACAATCGGTCTTTATCTAGTCTTGTCCCAATAATATTGTGACTCTCATCAGCGACCCTATCGAGCTCTAATAGAGTGGATCATCAATGCTTCGTTCAGTTGATCCTCCTCCTGTTGCCACTGCTCGCATCAAGGAGTTTGATGCCCAACCAGCCCTGTTGCCCTCCCCACTAGCCACCATTGCATTGCGTCCACCGAGAGAGAATAAAGTCTTCAACAGCAGATATGTAGCGTACATGAACCTGCAGAGGACATCGTAGTCCAGCCGCCGAGCCGGTCAAGATGATTCGGTTCCGTCGAGCATAGCTGCCCCTGCCGATATAAGCATGAAGTCCAGTGCGTCTGCAAAATTTCTGCAGAGAAGGCCCAGCCGTGACGTCCTTCGCGCTCAGGAAGCGAGCGGCAGATAAGTGCTGCTGATGGTGAAGAAGATGATGGCAGAAGCCGCATTCTTGCAAAAATAGTGCAGCTCTTGCATCCTATTT
The DNA here is from genome assembly GCA_900088475.1 of Hyphochytrium catenoides. NCBI lineage: Eukaryota > Hyphochytriomycetes > Hyphochytriales > Hyphochytriaceae > Hyphochytrium > Hyphochytrium catenoides. The sequence continues at coordinate 14,623 of FLMG01000094.1, forward strand.
TCGTATATGCTCGGAAAGAAAGACAGACACGAAATTAATGTGGCTTCCATAATACAGTAAGAGCCGGGAGGAGAGCCGAGAGAGGGAGTCACTAAGTTAGGGGACAACTATCGGGCGTTACTGCCTTATCTTGGTGCT
>FLMG01000094.1:21921-42116 GCA_900088475.1 Hyphochytrium catenoides
GAGAGAGAGAGAGAGAAGGAAAGAGAGGAATAAATTTTTGTCTGTGGTTAGAGGCGGAAAATGTTTCCCACACTCTCAGGGGTTCGCATCAGCCGCCCCTCTGCGGACTATCTATGGGTACGACATCCGCTAGGGATACTATCTCACTCCCCTTGGAGGAATATCTTTGGATAGAGGAAACAAAAGACATCAAAAGCTGGTGACGGTAGGATTCTGAATGTACTTAGATAAGCGAGTGGTATTTAGGACGAGCATGGACATCGTGCCCACAGTACAGTACTGTAAGCGGTTTGAGCGGTTCGTCTGACCTTTCACCCTGTCCCTCTCTCTTCTCTCTGTCTTCGTCTCTCTCTCTCTCTCTCTCTCTTTGTCTCGCTCTCGCTCTCTCTTTGTTTCTCTCTCTCTCTCTCTTTGTCTCGCTCTCTCTCTCTCTCTTTGTCTCGCTCTCTCTCTCTCTCTCCCCCTATGTCTCTCCTTTTATCTTTCTGATGGATATTTCTCCCTCATATTCCCCGAAGCTTGCGCTTTCCGGCACCGTCTCCATCACTTGTGCAGTACATCATCGCAAGCTCCATTCTCCCGCCACTCGCATGCATCGTTGAGCTCCACATCAGCTCACATTTCCACCATCAATAACTTGCGTCCAGCACACCGACCTCTCTCTCTCCAATCTCCCTTTGTTCCTTCCTCTCTCTCTCATAAACCTAATCTTTATCAATCCAGGAAAGCCTCATAAACCTTTGTACCTCCTCTCTTGACTTTTCTTGGACCATCTCTCTCTCTCTCTCCTTCTGAAGCTTTGATCTCCAGACGTAGAGGTGGCCAGAGAAGGAGAAACCAAGCTATTCAATAAGAATTTGATAATATTGCCAACCAATAGTTCTTGATGTCTGCCTTCTCTCTCTCTCTCATGAAGAGTATCACCTTTCTCTCCTGAGCAGCACCAGCGTGCTATTCAACGCGTGTACCTCGCCTTCCAGGTCCCGAACTCTCCTAGTAAGCCGCTGCACTGCGCCATGACGGTCTCCTCCACCAGCCACTGCGCGTCCAGCCACATAGCTCGCCCTCAGGTCTCCTCCCCCTGCTGCCTTGGCGCCCAATAGCCTTCGGTTCCGCCTCTGTGCCTCGCGTAGGCGAGACAGAGTGGCCGTGTTTCCATATCTTGCTTGGTTCGACTGAGAGAGCTCCAGGTTGTCCAGAAACAAGAGACACGCCGCCTTCACTAGATCTGCCCCCAGAAGGGCGAAAGAGAAGAGAACAGATCAAGGAGAACAGCAAAGGGTAAACGATGGGAGATGCCGTGAACGCCAGAGAGGGAAGAAGCTTACAACAAAGAATGCCACAAGGGATAAAGTGAAAGTTTATGAACTGGGACGGGACGTCCAATACATGCTTCTCCTGGTCCGGGCCACATGAGTGCAAAGAACATAGAGAAAGGAGCAAAGGCTTGGGAGAGCACGAAAAGAGTGGGACAGGAACAGAGAACAGAGAGACGGGGAAAGAGAAAATGTAGAGGTCACTGAGCCTAGCGCCCTTGACATCCCTTACCTCCAATAACAAACCAGAAGAGGCAATAGACCAAGACAAACAGCACCATTAGACTGGACAAGTGCGGAGCAGGATGGAAGGGCCAAAAAACAGCGAATGCAGCGACAAGGAGCACACGAAGTGCAGTCACTCCTAACCCCAAGGCCCCAGGTCGTGGCGATAACATGAACAAACGCTCCTCCTTCGCAGAGTAGAAAGCTAAGGCGTCACTGACGCCAATCTGCAGGAACATTAGGTTGAAGATCTGCCTATAGGCCAGCGGAGGAAGATGGAGCTGTCGAAAAGTGGACCGCGGATCATGCGAGGTTAACGCCCAGTGTAAGAGGAGTAGAGAAGAGACTACCAGAGAAGAAGAGAGAGAGAGAGAGGTCCATAATACTCTGCCAAAATCCCAAGTCTCTGGCCGTCTCCGGGCCCGGAACTTCTCTGCTGGCAGTCCCGAAGTAACGAAGAAGTGGAGTATGGTGACTATTATGAGAAACACTGTGGGCAAGCGGAAGGAGCTTGGAACCGGCTCTCCATGTCCTCCCTGGCTAGGACACATCCCGTTGACAGGCATAAACCCAGGATATCTGCAGCTGTCCGGGCGGACAAAGACGGTACCAATGAAGACAAACAGCAGCAGGCGGAGACTGCAGGCCATCCTGTAGGTGATCGCACTGCGCATCCGCTGCACCACCTCCCGGGCAATTTTAATACCGCACACGAGAACAGAAAGGCCAGGCTTCGTCAGGACCACGTCAGCAGCACTTCTCGCTGCATCCACGGCCCCTTCCACTGCCACGCCAACAGTAGCCTTTCTAAGTAGTGGAATGTCACTGACAGACTCGCCTGTAGCCGATAACAAGCTGCCCCGGGACATCAGGACATCCGCAATGATTTGCTTCTGCTGAGGGTGGACTTGCGCGTAGGCATCAGCCGTCTCTAACACCTCCGCGTAGTTGCTGGTGAGAGCCAGCTCACTTGGGACGAGTTGGTAGCTCCCCGCGGGCTCATCCTCATGGTCAGGGGCAGGAAGAACAGGAAGAGCGTTGGCCCCAATGACTGTGCTTCCTAGTCCGAGCTCACGGCAGACGTTAAGCGCATTAGCAGCTGTATCACCCGTCACAATTTTCACGTCAATGCCATGTGCCAACGCGTCGGCCACCGTGTCCTTAGCGTCATGCCTAAGGTTGTCTTTGAATGCAATGAGCCCCAAGAAGACCCAGAATCCATCTGCCCTACCATGATGGTGTGCCTGTTCTGCTGCTCCTGGGCCCGGTAAATGAGGCTGATGGCTGTCACTTTCGGAGAAAGCAGTGCGCGCAACAGCTAAGGACCGTAACCCTCTGCTTGCCAGCTCTAAGCAAGTGCTTTCGACTGCAGGGCGCAGGTCAACCGCGTTATGTGCAAGCTCTAGAACGGCTAAGGGACAGCCTTTGGTGGTCCGGAAGATGGCGCCGTTGGAAGCCCTTAATATGGCCTCTGAACGCCGTCTCTCTGCAGTGAATGCCTGGTAGTCCAGCTGCTCGTATTGGTCTAGCGGCCTTAGATCAAGAGCGTTGAGACAAAGGACATCGATTGCATCTTTGGGAGGCTCTTTCCATTTTGACGCTAGCGCTGCCGCGACCAAGACGTCCTCTCTTGAGATATTCTGTGCAAAGACAGAGATTTCTGACTGCATCTCAAGCTTGTTTCGTGTCAGCATTCCCGTCTTCTCTGTGAGTAGAAGGTTCACTCGAGCTAAAGCCTCAATAGCGCTAAAGCTGGTCACTACCACCTTCTCCTGGGCGAGCTGCTGAGATCCAATTCCAATGATAGTTTGGCAAGCCATTTGTAGGTTGATTGGGATACACGAGATGAGGATCACGGAGCAAATGATAGCTCCATGGGTAACAGAGTAGCCCTCAGCGAATAAGCGTCCTAGACAGAAGCCTAAGAGAAACAAAGACAATACGAAGAGGTAGAGGAGCATTTGCATCACCACGGAGTGAGAAAGTCCTTTGTCTTCTAGCAAGTGAAGGCTCCGGACGCTCTGCCAGTAGAGAGTCCGAGAGCCTGTAGCCGTCACCACCGCTTCTGTCTCCCCTTTAATGACGAATCCCCCTGCCCTGACTGCATCACCTGTGCGGACTCTGACTCGCATACTGGGCCCAGTTAGAGAGCTCTCATCCACCACGACCTCCTTAGGGCCCACAATCATGCAGTCAGCCATCACGGCTGCTCCTGAAGGCAGCGAGACCCGGTCTCCAGGAACCAAGAGTGATGACTTGATTATCTGATAGACGCCATCGCGCTTAACTGATAAGGTTAACAAGAGGGCCAAACAATAGATTAAGCGATGAAAGAGCAACCAACCAATGGACAAGCCCAAAAGGTGAGGGACACAGGGAAAAACGAGTACTCGGACGGCCTACTTTTTTGAGGTTAACGGACTAACCTTTGGCCTCGGGCGTTAGAGAGGATCGGAGCAGATTTGAAGCGATAGAGAGACGATTGCCCTCATTCCAGTTTATTGTCGCGTTAATTGCTTGGAGGAGGAGTAGCGCCAGAGCATCGGCCCATCTTGATTCCAAGCAACTGAGGATGAACCCTAGCCAGACCAACAGAGCTAATGGCCTGGTGAACTCTATGGCATAACCCCGCTGTAAGGACGGCAAGCGGATAAGATTGAGGCTTTGATCGATCAGCGTCAAGCTGAAAGTTGACAGCCTACCAGTCCGACTCCAGAAGCATCATGGAGGTCATTGCTGCCATACACAGCAAGGCGTTTAGCTGCCTCAACGCTGGATAATCCATTGTCAGGGGTTGGTGGAAGGTTATAATCAGGACCTTCCACACCAAAGTCCTTACAGCCAAAGAGTTGTAAGACCAATCAGTCAAGCTATGAGGCAAAAGCACGATTATACCGATGAAGCGAAACTTACTTCTCCAAAGGTATAGGTCTGATGCTCGCGAATGCTCCCTGGTTGCTGGCCATTGCTGGAACGGGCAACTTCACTCCGTAAGAGAGACGTGTGCTCTTCTCCTTGCCTTGCCATGGCAGCCAGGTGCTACCCTACTATACAGCTAGTATATCAACTTTGGAAGGGCGACGAGTCTCTATGGTGGTGACGGCATACCACTCTCTAGCGTGGTAAGTAGATTTTGCTGGAACTTCTGACGCCCAATGAAAGTTGACTCCTCAAGAGTGCCTTATCCTTTGCTATGACAGCTGGCAGGGAGATGTTTGAATGGGAAGTAGCGACCTGCACTCCTTCTGTTGGAGCATGGTGCATACTCACTTTCTCTTCAACTGCAGTTCATCGTTCTGCCGCTCTCATCTCTCATCAGCTGATGGCTTGCCTTCAACTGAGCCTCTGAAGGTGATGATAGGCGTGTTCTTTCTACTCGTAGAGATCCGCCAAAGATTCACTCACTTGACCTGCTGCGAAACCCATAATCCATCATCGGGCAACCCATAATTCGCTGATTTTGCAAGTCCTTGGTAACCCATTATTCTGGGGCGTTGTGATTGGTCCTTTTGAGGCAAGAGTGAAGCAATCACCCAATGAAAAGCCATCTTGATACTAAAGCGGGTCAAGGTTTGAAACTTGGGTATCTGCTAAAAGAGAGGACCCAGCTGAATATTTGATTATCGCCTTTAGGATGTTAAGGATAATCACGAATCTGATCTGTCAAGTTAATTTGTCAGAAGCGGTGATGAGCTTCTTGCCCAACCATTCGCCCTTGTCAACAGAAACGGAAAGCCGTCATCAGAGCTCTACAAAGAAAGCTCTGGTTGGATGCAGCTCTCTTTCTATCTATGAAGTGAAGTCTGGCTGGTCCTGCGCAGAGACATTGGCACAATCCGGACAGAATATCTGATAGACTGAGATATCTGCCTGAGCTCTATAGTGAGAATGGTGGCCAAGCCTTCCAGCAAGAAGCGTGCGGCACCAGCAGCGAAAGAAGCTGTAAAAGTATCCGACGAAAAGAGAGCTAGGTTGGAGGATGGTGCGCCAGGGCAGCCAGACGCAGATCAAGAGATGGAAAACTTAGTTTATGATGGAACATACAAGAACAAACAGCGAGTGTTGGTCCTCTGCTCTCGGGGTATAGTCTCCCGCCATCGCCACTTTATGGAGGATATCAAACTTCTCTTGCCACATCATAAGAAGGAGAACAAGTTTGACTCCAAGGGCACGCTCCAGGTTATCAACGACATAGCAGAGATGAAAGGATGTAATAACTGCATCTATCTGGAGACCAGAAAACGACAGGACCTGTACATGTGGATCAGCCGCACGCCTAATGGTCCTTCTGCCAAATTCCGAGTCCTGAATGGTACGCCTAAAGTGATGTCTTACGTGAGAGCGTGCCTCAACCTTATCTTCTTTGCTCTCGCCTCACACTTGCCAGTGCATACGATGGATGAGCTCAAACTCACTGGGAATGCCATGAGAGGCTCTCGGCCTCTACTATCCTTTGACACAGCCTTCGATAGCCAGCCCTATTTGAAGCTTATCAAAGGCATGTTTGTACAGGTAAAGCATAGATGATGGGCTGACACTTGGCTACTAGGGCCCTCGCTCATTCTCCTACCCTAGGTCTGGGGAACACCGCGGGGCCACCCTAAGAGCAAACCATTCATTGACAGAATGATGTCCTTCTGCTTTTTGGATAACAAGATCTGGGTTAGGAACTGGCAGGTGAGACGCATTCGCAGAGGCTTTCAGACAAGAAGAGCGAGGGGAGAGATACTGTTGGGAATCCTAGGCATGTGAGAGGATCAAGTCTCTTAACCCTGAGCAGAAGGAGCCAGGAGCGACAAGGAGTACATCAGCAACATCCTTCACTGCTGGCCAAAGATATATATTGTGGAGATGGGGAGATAGGGGAGTCTCTGTGGATGCAGACTTAACTGTGCCAGAAAGTAATACTGCTGCTTCCTCTTCTCAGATCATTGATGAAGGGGGAAACAGAAAGGAGGAGCTGGTTGCGGCACACAAGGGCGAAGATCTTACACAGCTTGTAGAGATTGGGCCACGCTTCGTCCTGGACCCGATCAGAATTTTTGACGGCAGCTTTGGCGGTGCAACGCTGTATCAAAGCCCAAGCTATGTGTCTCCTAATGAGGTTAGTCTGCTTTGAGCTTTTACTTGGTGCTTCCTGCTTTCTTCTTTTTTTTTGACTTGAGACCATCAACAAGCTGTGTTCCCTCTCATCGTTATTCATGAACTTCCGTCTGTTTTTCTTTGGCGGACCTATCATGGGGCATGTCACTGATATTGTGGTGGCTGCAGTTGCGACGAGAGCAGCACACAAAGCATCACAACAAGTATGCGAACAGAGTGGCAGCCAGACAAGCCGCCCAGCAGCGGAAGGCTGAGAATGTTATGCCTAAGGATGAGCTAGAGGATGTATTTAAAGCTGAATAGATTGATCTGAAGATCTCTCAATCAGAGTTCTCGCTTTCTATCTGCTAATCTCTGCGCGCGCAATTATGGGTAGACAAACGAAAGAGAGCTTTCGACTAGCACGCGATATTGGGAGTGGCTATGTGGCTGTCCTTTAAAAAGGCACCAATTGTGGCAATCTTTGCTGGTAGTCAGCAAAAGCTTCAGTGAGGTCGAGCATGTCGGCAGTGACGGGGCTTCGTTCCAACGCAGCAGCTTGAGAACGCTGATGAGCGTGGTCGAGAATGGACGGCCAATAATAGGATATATTGCTTTCTGTTCGTTCTTGGCCCTTGTCTCACAAAACCTTCTGCTATTATGGCTTCACAACACCTTCACGGTAAGAAAAAATGAAGAGGGATACTGAGTGGTGATCAAAGAGAAGAGAAGAACGCCCCAAATAAAGAGAACGAGGAGTCTGAGTGAGCTTCTATTGAATGGTTATTTGGTGGTGGTCTTGAAGCGGCGCTGTTATGGAGCGATTGCATCCTGGCGATTGGTGACCAGGATCATCAGTGACAAGGATGATGATGGTGGCTTATCCTTTGCGTAGCCGTATTTGTAGAGTAGACCATGATAACAAATGCAGAGAGGATGGGCATGCGTCAAGAAAGAGTGACGTGACCTATTTACTAGTCCACTCTCCTGTTCTTTCGCTGTCCCTCCTCTTCGGCCTTCGGGCCACCTTATTGGGACACTCAGTTATTTTATTGTTAGCTCGGAAGAGACGTCATCATCACCACCATCATGTCGACAGCAGCCAGTTGAGAGAAGTAGAACTACGATTGCAACAAGGTTCAGCGCAGCTTTCTACAAGTGCAGGGACGGCGCACAAAAGATTAGATCATCGTAGTAGAGCCTAAAGGTCATCCTTTGAGCTTACTACTACTAATACATAATAAAGCGGGCTACTCGGGTCATCCTCCTCCTCCTCCTCATCCATCAACAGCCAGCAGCAGGAGGAGAGAGTAGCATCAGAAAGTGACGAGAAGAGGGCGAGGAGAGGAGGAGAACAGGATGCAACCCAACAAGATGCAACTTCTCTTCCTCGTACTCATCATCACCGCGATCAGGTTCCTTCGCGGCTCCCAAATCATCAAGAACCACCAGCCGTTCCACCACGGAATCTTTCAAGGAACATTCGTTCTGAACCTTTCAGCAGCAACACTATCAAAGACCTTGTTGTGCGCGAACCTTCTTTTCGCCCAAAGTTACGCAGAAGAAAGTTTCCGCCTCATCATGAGCTAATTCATGTCCGTTACACTCTCCTCGCGGATGATGATGGGACAGGAGGAGGACGAAGCCTGGGCTGGCGGCCCACAGAGCACAGGAGGAGCCCGTGTTCGGTTGGTTGTCTCCCTTCTTTCTTGGGACTCGGAGGCTTGAAGACAACCTCCTCTTTTTATGGGTACTCGCCCTTCTTCGCAGCAGCAAGCTCCTCAGAACCTCTTCGGCTCTTCTGCTGCTAGTGATGATTGATAAGACCACTGGAGTAGTAGTGCGCGGAAGGAGAAGTAAGCACATCCGCACTCAAGAGGCACTCAGGATCACCACTTGGGCACTTAGAGACCGCCCTACGTCACCCTGGACACTCCTCGTCCCGTGCTACGAATACATTGACTGCGGCTTGGGAAGAACAAAAATAGCTGTGGCCCCCTTTCCTATGGCGGCCCCAATTCACCCTCTTGTGCTGCTCCATCTCTGGATTCTTCTACAGTCTTGATGGCAGTAGAAACGCCTTCAAACCCTCGTCTTCTTACAAAAAACAACTTTTACCTCCGTCTATGGCAGGAGCTGGTGGCGGGCACTACTGCTTGAATGCAATACGTTTTGCTTTGAGCTCTCTCCCCCTGTCCCTACAGCTGCCTTCCTCACATCCCATAGGCGCGCCCATACTAATGATATAATAATAAAGCATGAGCTGAAGAAGGGCATTGACCGTAAATAGAAGGAAAGGAAATAGCTTTCCCTGGTTTGCCTTCGGGCGCTAGTGCCTTGCTTCTTTCCTTCTTGTTGTCTCGTCCGGATCTTCCTTTCTTCCCTTATACCATAGTCCCGCTTCTGAACGTTGAAAGAAGGCTGTTAAAGTGAATGTTGTTTGGCAGCATCCCTGCAGCCTTCAGCCGTCTGAGTGCCCCAAGAAGGGTGACGGTAGCCTCACCATCGGCGGATAAGTAGGCACATCAAGGCCAACCAAGACCAGGTGAAGCAATCGTCAAACGTTACATTGGAATTAACGTGAAGATGCTAGCTGCAGGAGCGGCGGATGGAGAGGAGGAGGGCCAAGAGGTGATGAAGAGTACGGCTCACGACACGGTGGCCCAGATCTTTATTGCGACACACGTGATCCTCACCTTGGTCATTACTTTGACATTTATTCTAAGGCGTAGCCTCTACCCTATGAACGTGATGCCGATCCACTGGTTGGTCTTTGCACACATCAGCACGCCCATAGGATCCTTTGCCTTCCTTAGCAACTCCTTCGACTATCCGTGCAAACCCTTCATTACCTTCAAGTTGCACTTGGGAGGCTTCTTCCCAGCCCTGCCATCATTGCTGTCCCAGTGCTTCATCCTCTACTATACTCATCGTCATCAAGAGAAGCAAGTTCTCCTTAACGCTGATAACAACAAGAAGATGGGATTTTCTGGGCGAAGAAGAAGAGCATTTGCGCTGCTGCCGGATTGGGTCTCGTATAAGGCAAAGAGGGAGATCTACGCATGGATCACCTTCATCTTGGTCACGTTGGTTATATTGCCGCAAGGAGTCCTTGTCCTTGTGGCTTACCAGGAGGCTCAAAGGCCGGAGACTCCGGACTCGGATCTTCTCTTTGAGTTGAAGACATGCACTGCCACAGCAGGCTATGTGGTATGTGATAGTAGTAGTGTCAGACTCTTTGCTCCCTTGCTCAATCTCTGTTCTGTTTTCCGTGAGAGATACATAGTTTGACCTCTTGTCGCTGGTATAATAGGTCTTATACAGGCCAGTCGCCACAGTCGCTCTTGGCCCATTGGTCGTGTTGACCTATTCGAGTTAAGGAGGCATTTGACATGAAGAAGCACTTTATGTTGTGCATCATATACACGCTCGTGGTGGCTCTTCCGCTACAAGCTGTAGACATTGTCCTAACAGGATCAGCCGCTTCAACTTGGTTTCATCCTTTCTATCTCTTCATGTACTCTCTGGTCTATGTCATGTACGAGATCAACTGCGGCATCCTGCCTATCAGAACGTCTTTCATAGAGGCGAATCGGAGGTTGAAAGAGAGCTCACGACGTCCCTCTCGCTCGATCATTAGAAGTCCAAAGGTGCATTCTACGGTGGAGCTGAGGTCGATATTGACGGCAAACTGCCCTGGTGTCAACGAGCGGTTCCAGGACTATCTGATAAAGGAGTTCTGCGTAAGATCCCTTCGAAGACCTCTCTTCTCTTCTGAGACTTTGTTCCTTCGCCACTGAGGTTGTCTTACGAGCCCTATTCTCGCCCTTTTGCTACGACGTACTATATATGTTGATTAGGTTGAGAATCTCCTGTTTTTCAAGGCAGTCATGGCGTACCGCATATCAAGTGATGGAACAGCGATGTTGGCCTCTGCGAAGAATATTGCTCAACAGTTCTTGACGCCAGCAGGCGCATCTAGGGAGGTGAATATAAGCAGTGAGATGCGGATCAGAATTGTGAACGCGCTGGGCCAGCTAACGCCGACAACTGTGGAGATGGACTTCTTTGTGAAGGTGGAGCAGGAGGTCCTCTCTATGATGTTGGACCCCTTCAACCGCTTTCTCAGTACGGAAGGGATTCTCATACCTTTGGAGGCCTACGGGTCTAGTGCCCTGGCTGGGAAGAATGATGATCAGAGCAAGTCCGCTGTCAAGGGCAGCCCCACGAATCATAAGGATGATGACGTCGTGATGCCCTACTCAGGCTGACGTCTCAAATCAAGAGACGGAATGGCACACTTAGCAGACCGCCCATCACTTCTTTCCACAGCCGATTGCTGGTTGGCAAGTGTTGACAGTATGACATGTTGCTCCTCTTAATTGCGCGGTAGTGCTGCTGCTTAGGACCTCCGAATAGCATCATGAAGCACAGCAGAACGATCTCGGATGACGATAGCCTCTTAGAACCCAGACTAGACCGCCAAATTTCCTTCTCCAAGCTCACTCGTCCATGTCTGGGTCCGTCTATAAAGCGCCAAGCGAAGCGAAGCAAACCTCTTGTTTTTGTTCCCCAAAGCTAAGTATCAGCAGCATATATCATGTCGGATTCATCGATCATATCGAACAGCGGAGGAGGAACGAGACGCCTATCTCTCTAGCATAGGTGCTTAGAACAGCTGGGGCTTCCAAGTGTACGGATAGTATGTCCCCTGACCTCTCATCTAGCACGCACGCGTTCTAGTGAGCCAGCATCTAAGAATAAACGGTCAGCAAGCACCTCAATAATAGTTGCACCAGAATTCTTTATGGTTGTTCCCCATGCCAGCATGTGGTCGTGTCGTCCTTGGAGACGGCTCCTCCTCTTTGCCTTTTTGATGATGGGCGTGCCACCCTCATGAACGAGGAAGACACAGAAGCCAGCAAGCACTCTGGCGCCAATAATCACCACGCAAATGGCTTGTCCATGCTAAAGCTTCCTTCACAAAGGTTCACACCTTACTTGCCACTCAGTCAATCACCTGGGGCAGGTCATCGCCCTGGTACTGCTTGCGCTGCTGCAAGGTTGGATCAGCTACTTCTCCTAATCCTTCCTTAAAAAAGCTAACCGCTGCTTGTTGGTGCCCTTCCGAACCATCAAACTCTGGCGAAGACATCTTCTGCCCTGATGATGACAGAACCATCCATGGTCCAGAGGAAGAGCCCTTCGCCGTATCTAGGACATGGTGGCACATAGGCGGCGGGAGGACTCGGACACTGAAGAATGTATGAGGTACAAGTGGGAGGAGCAGCTTTGTGATTGTGGGTGATGCAGGGTCGGACAACAATAATCATTCCTTCTTCTCTCCATTGGTCCGTCATATTGTTAGGGAGAACGGAGGAGATCGGTCATAATCTACGATGAGTGAAACTGAAGGAAGAAGGAGGAATGTTGAGACTTTCCATGTCCTAGTCCTGCTCATTCTTCCTCTGCTGGTCTTGGCGGCGGAGGTTGGACGAAGGACCAGTACCTTCCTCGAGAGACAGACAGCGGTTAAGGTCATGATGAGGAGGGAGTGGCTGCTGGTGGGACAAGCGCTGCTTGGCATTGTGATGGAAGAACATTGGCCAAGGATCTCATGAAGAGGCGAAGAGTTGTCCCCTCCTCTTAAAAAACGATGGGATCTGGAACTTCTGCCGCCTGACTACCTACCTTCTTCTTCTTATCATCACCTCGTTCAGCGTGGCTAGCCTTCCTCTTGCGAGGCTGTCCGCTTGCAGCGATGCTGGCTCAGTAGGACTTAGTGTACCAGTTGGGCAGAAGAGGAAGAAGATCCAGTTGATGATGAGCAATATGTCCAAAAGAATCCAGAGCTTTGGCCAATGGCTGGCTCACTGACTGTTGGACAGATACCAAGGGCCACAGGATGATGGTCTATGTCTGTCTGTCTGTTGGGGGTCAGCAGTAGTACACGGCCATATGTGGATTCATCTTCTCATCATCATGTCCATCTTCTGAGATGTGCAATAGGCTGCCCAGCTTGGGAACGGAGGGGCGGACATGTGGCATGATCGTGCATCCTTTCCTCCAGCGGATTGTTGACAGGCCAGGGCAACAACAATTCAAGCATCAAGCTCACGCTCTCTATGTCTTCTATTCTCATTCTATTGCTCGCAGTGGCCTGGGACCATGGTAGGACAGGCTCTGCCGTGGTGGTGGTCCTGACAAGTTCCAAAAGTAAAAAGAGAAAGCTGGAGGAGGTGCAGGACCGAAGCAGCAAGAAGTCAGCCGGCCCGAACAGCCTTAATAAGAAGACGGAAAGACAGAGTAGCAAGCAGCGAGGAGAGAGATAAAAGAGCAAAAGAGGAGGGATGGAGGAGGCAGGATGACGATGGAGGAAAGAGCTCAAAACAAGCGGAGAGGCACGAGTAGGAAGGAGGAGAGAGCAGCGAAGAAGAGATAGCGAGCGGGTGAAGAGGAAGAAGGATGATAAACATTTTTGCCCGCAGCAGAGGCGGCACGACCTGCTGGTTTCTTCTTCTTTATCTGCTCGCTAACTCACTGGCTGTCATCACTTCCTAATAATCTCCGTTGCGAGCAAGTGTCTCATAGTGCAGAAGCTCTCTTTACCTCGTTAGTCCCCTTGTCGCTCTTCTCGCTTTACTCTCTAGCGGCTCGTTCTCCTCGTCAAGAAAGGATGAAGCGGCAAGAAGACTTCCTTCGGCCACCGTCTACTGATGGTCGGCTAGCAATAATTGTTCTCACTACGAGCTTCCTTTCGATAGCCCAGCTGCTACAGGGTTGCCAAAGCTCAGGAGCTGGCTCAGGATTGGAGGAGGTACAGCCCAAGCAATGCTTCTGCCAGCCTTGGCAGCCCTGCTGGCCCATCCCAGCCGACTGGCGCCGCCTAGCAGAGGCTGTGGGCCAAGAGAATCTGCTTGAGCTGGAGCCCTACGGCCAACCTTGCTATCAGTCCGGACAGGCAGCAAAGTGCGAGGATCTTCGCAACCGCAGTTCGGACATTGACTATCGCATCAGGTGCTTTTCCTACAGCTGGTCGCTCCTTTGTCTTCAGTGACGGACTATATTGCCAATTATATCTAACGGCCACCGGTCGCGCCTACCACGACCTGCGCCTTCCCAACGATAGCTTGCACCCCAGTCACTCTCTTCCTCGTTCTCTTTTTTCCTGATTCTGTGTGTGTCTCTGTCTCTGTACGACAGCGCCTTTCGCGCCTCCATTGTTATCATATTCACCTCTTTCTTTTGGATCTCCAGCGTCACTCCGTTTCTCTCCCACCTGTTGATCATCATCAGCCTGTGTTTGCTCACACATGTGCCCAGCCTGCCAGGTGCCTATGTGCAGGCTGTTTGGGAGTGGGATGGGCCACGTGCCTGTCCACCCTTTGGAAACTTGACGGGCCGGACATGCGAGCAAGGTGCTGTCCCCTTGCGTGCCGTTGTCGCTCACAATCCAAGGCACGTCCAGGAGGCAGTTCGCTTCTCGAGTAGGCACAGCATCCGGCTTGTAGTGAAGAACACTGGGCATGACTTCCTCGGCCGTTCAGCGGGAGCTAACACGCTGATGGTTAGCGGCAAATTGTCTTCTTCTTGGGTTGAGCGCCATGTCTCTTTGGTCGTCTGTCTTTGGCCTCCCTCTTCATGGCTGTCTAGTGAGGGATCTTTCTTGACTCTGATGAACACGTGTCCCTCTTTGCTATCTCCTTCTCTGTGCGCTACCAGTCACGATTCTGCCTCTGCCTACATAGGTCTGGACCCACAATATGAAGTCAATTATCTTTGACGAGCACTTCAGGCTTGAGACCTGCCCAGGCTTCACCGCTCAGGCAGAGGAACCGATTTTCGCTGTCAAGGTTGGGGCCGGGAGCCAGTGGTTTGAAGTCTATCAGGCTGCGCACAAGCGCGGACGAGTGGTCGTAGGCGGCGCAGGTAGGTGTATGAAGGCATTGACTAGTGACTCACTCATCATCAGCCTAGCAAGGCTAACGTCTCTCATTCTTTTTTTCCTCTTCCCATCTTTTCTTCTCCAACGAATGCTCTGAAACCCCATTCCTCTCTGCTCGCTGGTGCGGCCGATGGGCTTATAGGTCGTACGGTAGGAGCAAGTGGTGGCTATGTAAGTTCTTTCTTGGATTCTCATGGCTGGCGTTCCAGAAAATAGTCCCTCTTTCACTTCCGGTTGTCTCCTTCTTCTTCCCAGTCTTCACCGCTTTCCTAGTTTCCATCTTTCTACCTCTCGGTGCATGGTCGTCCTCTCTCAGTCTTGACTTCTTCCGCAGCGTAGCCGCTCTTCACGTCTGACAATCTGATCTTTCTTGGTTTAGGTCTTGGGCGGTGGGCACAGCCCTCTGGGTCCACGCTTTGGGCTGGCCGTAGATCAAGTCCTAGAGTTCCAGGTTGTCACGGCGGACGGGACGTTGCTTCGTGTGAATAGATGTCACCATGGAGACTTATTCTGGGCCCTTAGGGGCGGCGGTGCAGGTATAATCTTGAAAGGAGGGACAAGGACAAGAGGAAATGTTAGCAAGGCAGCGAGCTGGGAGCCTGAGCGATCCTGGAACAGAAGGGTTAGGAAAAGAGGATATGCACCCATAGTCAGCATAAGGGATAGAATGGCAGAGACATTATGTTGATTCGGACTAATGGAGCAAAAGGAGGAGGAGAAAGTGAAGCAGCTCATTGACTTGAAGACTCTTTCTAGGCTTTGGCATCATCATAGAGACAACTTTCCGGACCTTTCCCATGATCTCAATGTCGGCAGTCTCCCTTGTCGTGGACATGAAGGGCAATACCCAGAGTTGGACACAGTTCCTGGCCCGGTTTGCGGCTCAGCAGCCTTCATTGACAGAGAAAGAGGTAGGATCGTACTTCACTCTTCATGGGACGAGCGGGCAGTTCTCTTTCTTTGCTGCCGACCTAGAGCTTCACCTGTTAGAGCAGCTTGTCGGCAACTTTTCGGACCCATCCACATACATTGGAGCGGAGATTCAACGCCAGGCAACGAACGCGGATACCTTTCTAGATTGGTACACCAACGCTGTACCTCCTGATGAGGGAGGTGCCGCCTTTCTACTGGGCTCCCGGCTTGTTACTCGAGCTTTCATCAGCAGTGAGCCTGCCAAAGTTGGCTCCGTCCTGGCAGAGCTGTCTCTCTCTGCAGCAGTTCCTCGGCCATGCTCGTTTTGTGTCGGGCAGGTGGTGGGTGCTATTGTCTCAGGGATCGGAGGGAACCAGACATCCCCAGAACGTCGAAAGGCCGTATCGGCTCATCCTGTCTGGCGCAAAGCTGGGATGCACATCATGTACGGTCAACTTCTAGGCCTTAATGAGGTTGACGCTGTAACTCGGTTTCCAGCTGTGGCTGGCATCGTGGGGGAGATGGTCCAGGTGCTCGATCGTATAGGGGAGAAAGGTGCTCAGTACGTCAATGAGGGATATCCTTTTGAAGAGGAATGGCAGAGCAGCTTCTGGGGAGAGAACTACCCTCGACTCTTAGAGATCAAGCGGGCGGTCGACCCCACTGGCTTATTCTCCTGCCATCCTTGCGTGGGCAGTGAGTTTGGAAGAGAGAGCTGCAGGTAGTGATGCATTAAGATTGCATGTAGCTGCTGCTGATATCCCAGTAGACCGGAAGAGACACATTGTAGGGGCGGACACAGCTTCCATCAGCAGTCATAAGGTTAACTAAGAAAGAGATCGATTTAAACCGCCTGCCTCGATACCTCTTTTGCCTGGTCTACGTCTCTTCCCTATCCTTTTCTCTCCCTCTGCAGTAACTCAACCACCGTTCGTCATCTTTTCCATAGTCAACACTCCCCTATTGAAAGATAGCTACCGGTGCTTAACGAGCCTAAGCTGGTGAGCACCCCTGAACGAAGAAGACGAAGCTCTGGCTTTAGGTATAATCTAGTTAACTAGCTCCATAAATATCTAACCTACTATCAGACTATGCCATCAGGATGCCGCCCATACCAAAATTGATCGTTGCCAGCAGCATCTGTCTCATTTTCTCCTCTGTGCGATAAGGCGGGAGCTCCAGAGAAAAGAAGCATGTGTGTGCTACTGGCAGGCTGTTCACCGCATCTCTCCCTCCTTTCTTGCTCACTTTGAAGGGTTGAGTCCAGCGTCCTCGAGGCAGTCGCGACCTTCCCCAACAGAATCGGACAAAGTCTGCCCGCTGCTCGTCGGAGAAAGAACTCATAACTTTCCAGAAGAGGTTCACGGTTAAATCATCTTCCTCATAACCATCATATCGCGTGTGCTAGAAGGAAATGAGGTGTCAGAGGTGGATTAGGGGAGAGGCAATATGCACCAGACAGCATTCGAACAACAACCAACCGTCAGTTTGCTAAACAAGGACAAATGAAAGCAACGTAGACAGCTAAAGAGGAGAAATCACAAGGAGCAGGAGGAGAGCATAAGAAAGAATTCCAAGAAGGCAAAGCGACACAGCAAGTGCTTGGTTAATGGCACGCCGAATCTCAGTTCCTACCTTCCTCCACACCGCGACGTCAATCTTAGGGCTGCCACACGTGGCGAGCTCTAGTTCCTGCCAGGTCAAAAGCTTAAGGCCACGCATAGGGACAATAGACGCCATGCCGCGCTGAAGAGCCTTGATCTGTAGGTCATTAGCACGGGCAAATGAGACTCTATCATGACATCTCTATAGCTCTAACGGCACGGTCAGACAGACACTGTGCCGTCCCAAGTGAGAGCCAACAGCTTAAGATATCTTTCTCTTTGTCACAACTCTAATGCTTGAACTGACTGCTATTGGCACACTCATCTCATGAGTTCTCTCTCTTGCGTGTGGCCTCTCCTGACTCACCTGCTCATTGCACTCGTTGAGGCGGAAGTACTCTACCATATCGCAGTATATGACGCGGTTCTCAAAGGTCACCTTCTTTTCCCTTCCGCCGGGAAGGAGCTCAACCTATTGGTAGGGCAGATAGGGGTCCAGAGGATAGAAGGGGGGAAAAGATGAGCAACCGCATAACTGCGCCTCTTAGTAGTCCTATGGGCGGTCACCAATTCTCCAGTCCTTATCCATAATCCCTATCACTGCCCATTCCTCCCTGCCCGTTATGAGCCTGGAAGCCTCCGATCCTATAGTATCCGTTGGCCTATAATAGTCTACGGTTTTTCCAGGATCAACCTTCCTGCTTACCTCATTGCTGCTGCAGCTGGCAACGACGAAGCTAAGCTCAAGATCAGAGAAGGCTTCCTCAAACTGCTGCTGGTCCGTGATCGCATCTGCAGTGCAGTTTCTGATACCGTCCAACATCTGTAGTAGCATCACGTCGGTAGCTTCCAAATCTGAACGGTCCACAGCTTGTCCTACAAGCTTCTTCCAGACCAACGAGGGAAGCTCGAATGGGAAGTCGCCCTTGGTCCGCAAAGAAATGCCCTGAAGAGAAAGAGAGTTAGCTTCCAAGCAGAGGTAGAGACGACAAAGAAAGAGTGATGATGATGTGAGCCAAGTAACGTCTCCTCAACGTACCATGAGTTTTCCCATGAACTCGAACATCTGCAGCGCGACTGGAGAGACGCACTTCGGATTCGGAAGGTACTTGCCACGATTGACACCTGAGGAGTAAGCGGTTCAAGGAAGAATGGTCTTTAGACGACTGGACGCCGAAGCCGCAAGAGCGCCGGGAGTATGCGAGAGGGAGCTGAGTGGCACAATGACCGAAGAGAGAATCACTTCGAGCTGATTATATGAGGATAGAATGCTGGAGTGGCTGGTTTCAGGGAAGAATAGACGTAACAACGCAGTCGACGACGCAGTTGCACGAGCCTCTTGACTGAAGATCAGGATTACCGGTGTCATGTTGGCCATTAGGACAGAGGACCAGCAGTGAAATTCTGTTGGAAAACAAGTCATCCACAATGGAGTTCACGCCCTCTCGGTAGACGCCGCCCCAATCTACTCCTTCCTCTCCGCGAAACTTAACGTTGAACAGTCGTCCTTTGTTGTCAATCTACATTTTGAAGGATTTTGTTAGCTCACTCACTGGGCACTATGAGCTAAGAAAAGAAGCAACGGAGTATCGGAGAAATAAGACCAATTACCCGTCGCCGCA
Organism: Hyphochytrium catenoides; assembly: GCA_900088475.1. Taxonomy (NCBI): domain Eukaryota; class Hyphochytriomycetes; order Hyphochytriales; family Hyphochytriaceae; genus Hyphochytrium; species Hyphochytrium catenoides. The sequence goes on from FLMG01000094.1 coordinate 40,628, forward strand.
GAAGCGCTGTGTCCACGTCCTTCAACTGTCTGAAGGCCTGCCCGAAGAAGCACTGAGACACCGACGGCTCTGTCTCGCCTTCATCCTGAGCGCAAAGGATACAGTCAGATGGCCCTCTATCATCAAATGACCCTTAAGCAGTTTTGCGTACCTGCGACTCCAAAGCCTTCATTCTATCAAGTGTTATCGCGGCTCCGTTGTTGTTATTGTCTGAAGCTTCCCATGTGGCATCCACTAAAGCTTCAAGATGTTTTAACTTCACATCGGTGCAGATACAGTGGGCAAGCTGACGGAGCTTATATCCCAAAGTCCATGAGCTCTCTGTGTCCTTAACATCTAAGAATTCAATGCATCGCTGGACTCGGAGGTTCAGACAGCGGAGCAAGGCGAAGCGAATGTGAAGACAGGGGAGGGGTAGCTCTATGAGAAGAGAACAACGAAGCTCGTCCAATTGAGGGACAAGGCGTATATCTGTGGGTTTCAGCTCCGTTGAGGCCTGTGTGAGGGGAAGACAAGAGTAAGATCCTGGCGCTTGGGAACTTCTCAGGCGGAAAGGTAGGTAACTAGGGAGAAGACGTGCTGCAGGTTCCCTTAACAGACGGCGCAGGGTACACTGACGGGACTGGTATCAGGTAGATAGCCACATTCCCTCCTTACCGTGGAGCTAGTTTCCGCCTTGGCGTTGACCCACTCCATGAACTGCATGTCCATCGGGACAGTCCACTTGCTCATCTCTGACAGTACTGCCAATCCTTCCTCCTTGGAAAATTTCCTGAGCTTGGCTTCATCGCTAGCCCCCAGTTCTGTAATAGTAAAGGCAAAGCCCCAAAGTCCATCGGCATTGTTAGCCTCCATGTCTACACTGAACTCATAGGATACCGAGCCCCCATTGACATCGATCACCCCTAAAGGCCAGCTCTCCGCAGATACTCCGTTTTCGCCCTCCTTTGCATGAACGGAGAGGATCTCATTGCCGTCTGGTCCTCGAACCACTAACGAGCAGCGGGTGCCTAAAGCGGAGCGGGGCTCAAACCTCAGGCGCAAGCCCGTACTTCCCTCGCTTCCCTTGTAGGACCCGTGCTTACTCTCCCCCGCAACGTACGGATGGTGGCTCTCCACGATCCCTACGCCACCGCGAGCATCAAGCCACGCTTCGTTGATAAAGCGGTCAGGAAGCTGGATAATGGAATGAAACGCGTCCAGAAGATCAACGACATCCTGGAGGACTTGGGCCAAGGGCAGATCAGCCACCTTTATAGGCACAGAGATCGTTGTGCTAGAGAGAGTGTCTACTTCCGTCTTCATTTCCTCCTCTTCTTTCATCTCTCGCTCACCAGCCTGCGTAGCACCATTGTTGCTAGAGGCATCATGGCTGATGTACTTTATTCTTCTAGGACCGTCCTCAAAGACGTCAGCAGCTCGGTTAACCGCCATCGACATCTCCAAAAGCTCCAGAAGACGGCGAGGGAGGATGACCGTCGAAGCGGCC
>FLMG01000094.1:42171-61530 GCA_900088475.1 Hyphochytrium catenoides
CCTAGATAACAGAAAAATGCAATGCTGATGACGATATGTGGCCGCTAGCTCTGGAGGACTTCTGTCCAAGAACACTATTGGCTGTCACAATTCTGAGGACCCACCGAAGCGGCATCAAAGACAAGCGCTGCAATATGCTTCAATGAGGTCAGCCGCGGGCGCTGCTTTTTGGGGAAGTGGTCGGCCTGACGCAGGAGCTGCGCCAGAAGAGAGATAACTCTGTTCTTATACGGGGCCCCTGGCGACCGCAGATAACGTACCAGCGCGTCACAAACCTATATGAACAGATTGACCAAAGCGTTAGCACTGACTGTTTAGCTGCTCAAGCGTCCAATACTGGTTGAATGTTGTCACGAGGCTGGCGAAGCCAGGACTAATGGACGCCCGGGGAGCGGTCATAGCTCTCTAGGTACTTTCTCTTTCCACTATCTTCTTCCTCCTCACGTATCACACCCTTTCGCTGCCTTTCAGTCCCCAGCTCTTTAAGTTTCCAGCGTTGGCGCGTTCCCTCATTCGTATCCGTTCTCTTACCATTTTGTTGTGTACTGCTCCCTCCTTAACCAGCTTGTTCGCGTCATTGAGGAGGAAGTCCAGGACCCAGCAGGCCCATTCAAGGCTGGGAGAGGACAGCACTTCTTCTTCTGAGGTCCACTTGATGCTGCTCATTGGCCGCACATAAAACCGGAAGCCCCATCCATATTCTCCTTCTGTCGACTCCTCGCTGGCACTAAACCTACCAAGGCACAGGATAAGAGGGATCAAAAGTGAGCAACAGAGGGACAATCCAAAGTACTTCGACCACCGTAGCCCTGGGCAGGCGGGACATCAAGGAGAGAGCAGACATAGCAGAGAACCAGACCCGAAGATAATGAGGCGAAGAGAGGGGGGACAGTGGAGGTAGCACGATAGGGTGGAGGCCGTGGCGTCCTTGCTTACCTGAACCAGAACTTGTTAAGGTGGATGACGGTGGGCCTAAAGACAGCACTTTCGCCTGTGAAAGTGGTTATGGCCTTCGTCATCTCACTATCACTATAGAAAGTAAGGGATGCTTTAGGACCCAGCTTACACCGAGAGTCGAACGTCACACGAAGAGCAGTAGCCTCTCCGCCGTTCTCCTCTTTATGCCTCTTGACCTCACCCTTGTAGTTGCAACGAGGAAAGTAAGGGTGGAGAGACTCAAAGACTTCTGTCTCAGTCTCCGCATCCGCCACCTTCGTAGATGCCAAAAAATGTGATACACATTCCTTCACTAGAATGCGTGAGAGAAGCTTGCTCTCCTCTGAATTCTCAAGCATCGCGTCTTGAATTGGAGGTAAAGCCGTGGATCGTTCCTTCTTCTTGCTCTTGACTCCCGTACTTTGAGAGGCATGGCCCAGCGGGCTAGGATGTTGAGCGCCAGGAACGGCAGGTGCCGAAGGAGGAGTAACCGAAGATGGCGTTGAAGCAGGAGGAAGAGGCACTCCTTCCATTGATAGAGCGATTGCCCTTGCTAAGTCGTCGTCCGCATCCTCTCCCAACCAAGCAGCCACATCAAGCTCAGAGAGAGCAATGGAGCGATCCAGATGAGGCTCAGATGGCACAGGGACGTGTGCTTCTCCTACCGATTGCTCTTGTGCCTCTTTAAGGAGAGAAGAGGTTGGTGAAATATCCCCCGCGTCCTTGCTTTCCTCCTCATGGTCGTCGTCTGACTCTGCTTCTTCCATCGTTCTCTCGGTGCTCTCATCCTCGCTGTGCAAGGCTTCCTCTCTTAAGATTTGGAGCATCTTATTTCTGAGCAGCTCCATGAGAGAAGACGAAGATGATGGAGCTTTTGCTCCTGCGAAATCAAAAACTTCAGATTGAGGAGAAGCGAGGTAATCTTTTGAGAGAGACTGAGGAAGTTGAGACGACGAGCTTGACGATGCTTTTCCGCCTCGTCTCTCCTTGAACACGTTCTCGGATGCCGCCAACAGCTTTACCAAGTCGACAAGCCGATGAGGGCCACCGAAGACTTCGGCAGAAAAACGTGGCAGAGATATCTCCTGCGCATGATCTTTCGCAACCTCCATCTTTTCGTCTTCTGAGCTTTTAGGCCAAGCCGAGAGTAGTGCCACAAGCGCTCTTCTAGCGTAGTGAGATCCTAGGGCGGCCTCGGTCGCGTACATCAACCGCCTAATGCCCCCAGACCCATCGAGAGGCTCCTCGTAAAGCCGAGTAAAGCGTCTTACGCAGTCCGGAGAGAAAACGTATTCCTCTGAAAAGCCATTCTCAATGTTGAGAATCCGTAGTCGAACGGAAGACGGAGTAGACAGCACCAAGGCTCCTGTTCTACCGGATAGTGGCATTCTCTCCACTGGTCCCATCTCTTCGCTGACAGTCAATAGAATGCCCTCAGGAAGGTACCCTTCCTCCAGCGGAGCAGGATGTCCAGGACTTGTCTCTGCTACTATTGGCGCCAGATGCACCTCTGCCTCTCCTCCCGCAGTCTCGCTTCCACTTCCACTACGTCGCTCTCTCCTTTCTTCTCCGGCACCGTCTTCGTCACTCTCTGTGAAGAGCTGCTCGGCAGCTTGGGCCTGCACATCCTCTAAGGCGGCAAGATCAGACAGTTCGCACCCTTCTTCTTTCCAGTCTTGATCCTTGGTGCTGGAGAGAGATGACAGATATCGTCTGCCAGAGTCCATTAGCCAGCCCATGGACTGATTCGGATCGTCTCCAAACATCTCTAAAGCTTTAAGAACTAGATCGTGAGGCATCCCAGAGATCCCTCCAAGTTCCAGCGCCAGATCCTCTCGTGTGCCGCCGCCTCCAGCCCCGGACGCAGTACTTACGGGCTGGTAGAGAGTGGCACGAACGACATCCGCCTCTGCGCTCGTAAGCCAATCGATAGCCCCTGTGAGGTCATCTCTGTTTCTCTCTAAAGCGACCATGCAAAGCTCGACCTCAAAGCCCATCGCAGCCAAGTCGCCAGCCATTTGTCTCCTCTGGCGCTGTTGTTCCGTCTCTTCTTGAGGCGGTTCCTCTACTTGCTGTACTTGGGCAGCCCCATCTCTCGCCACCTCTTCTCCTGCAGCGTCGACGACTGCCTTAGGAGGTGAGAGAGCCTTGAACATTAGCTCACCAGCAGGGGATGAGGATACTTCCAGCAGTCGCGCTTGTAGAACGCGGCTCCTTTCTTGAAGATGTCTCAGAGCTACAAAGGAAGAAAGCCGGACTGGTAGCATAGCCACCTGGCACAGCGCCTTCAGCAGTTCTCCGACTCTAAGCGCTACCTTGGCAGAGCTGTCTTGTGCTAGAATGCGCTGTAAAGACAGCAGTGAGCGGGACTTTATCTGTGCTAGCCATAGCATTTGGTCCTGGATAATGCTGTCCGACTGACGGGACGGAAGGTCCGGGATAGCCAGGAAGGCAATGAAGAGTTGAATGAACTCTGGCGACAGATAAAGAGAGGGCGGAGCCTGGGATTCCACTGGAGAGAGAGAAGAGAGGCCTACTTGTTGCACGTTATGCGTGGGATCCGCGGCAGAGTCATACAGAGCATCAAAGAGAACCAGCCCGGCAGGTTTGTCCGGAACAAACTCTATAAGAGTTGCACGGGTAAGGCCATCCCGCTCTTCAGAGGATACTTCTACAGTACCACCTACTCGCAAACAATCTGCATACCCACCTAGAACAGCCAACGCAGCATTAGCGCGGGACAGCGTAGCCCTCTGTAGGAGAGAATAGGCCTTTCCATTATCCACTCCCTCCATAGGTCTGGTCATCTCCCGGACGAGGGGTGCCCCGTTCCTTAGTGCTACAGCTAGAACAGCCATGACCTGATGAGACCATTGTTTCTCACGACTGAGCTTTCTTAATAAAGCGACACTCTCGGCAGCTAGTGCTTGGGCAACGTAACCGCTTCTGAAGCCTGAAAGTGCAGAAAGCGTGTCTGAGGCAGAGGGCAGAGAAGAAGGAAGAGAGCTGCCTGTCACTCCTTGACCTTGGCCCTCTTTACTGAACAACACAGCGGTCGATGAGTCCACCCAGAGCGCATCCGAGATTCGATCCACTAGCAGATCCAACAGGGAGGAGTCTGAGCCTAGGATACTGGCCACAGAGCGTGGGTCTAGGACGTTAGAGAGCGAACCTAATAGGCCTAACACCAGCCTTTGCATCCGAGGGGAGCCCAGCCTTAGAAGAATAAAGAGATGACGAAGGAGAGCAACGCGAGAGAGATGGCTTCTTCCTCCAGCCGTATCTCTCAGAGAGTAAAGGAAAAGTAGATGCCTGAAGAGGATGCTCTCTAGCTCCACCGGCTCTAGTGGGTGGCTGGTACCTACAGTGTTAGGAAGACGACCAGACACGGCAGGGGTAGAGAGAGATCGAAGCATTGGAGGCCTTTGAGCCCTCAGCAGTCCCTCTGCCTCCTGTAGGATGTTAGCACCAAGGTCAAGTTCTTTCTCCAATAGCTCCAGAGCCTTTCGCTGGAGCTCCATGGTGAACCAGAGTGCCTGGGCACCTTTCTCTCCTCCAGCTGAAGCGCTCATGGCTGCGTCCTGAGCGGCTGCCGATGCTGCTTCGGCCTTCGTTTTCTCTTCTTCTACCGCTGGGTTTACAGTCTCCGGAGGTGCTTCACCTCCAATTTGCTGCTTAAGATCGCTTTCTCTTTCTCTCGCCTTCTGCCTTCTCTTTCTCTTTGCCGCTGCAGCAGCGGAAACAGTCTCTGTTTCTCTCCTGCTCCCCATGTTTCCACTCATCGCGATTGTTGTAATCAGCTGGAACACTGTAGCAGCGCACGTTCTCAGCTGGAGAAGCTGGTAACGATGATCTTTCGTCCACTTCTCAGCCTGAGAGATAAATATTTTCAGGCCCACAGGCTCGTGATGCCCGACGGCTCCTCCGCCTCCTCCAAGCTGGCCAATAGGGCTTCCAGAAACTTCTTTTTCTCTGTCATAATCGTCCGTATACTCTTCTTCCTCTCCCTCCTCCAAACTCGTGGCACCCGCAAGCTTTGCTTCCTTCTCAAACATAGACTTTGATCCTCGCTGGCCTATTTGTTTCCATCGGTGCCACTGACGGAACCAGCGTTGAAGGCGAGAGAGGGAAGTCAGAAAGACTTCCCAACTGAAACCTATTCGCAGTTGCCCTTCAAACAGTGGAGGCCTCTCGTTTCTCCATAAGCAATCTGTTAGAGTCGCATGACGAGGTGCCTCCTCCAAACGCGAGCTATTTAGCGTCGTAGAGGCATCGTGGAGACGATTGCCCTGTCCCTCAGAGACAGGCCAAAGGCCAATTAGATGGGACAGAGTTCTGCTGTCTGCATGGCTCCTGCCCGTAAGAATCAGCCTTCTGTACATGTTTTCGTCCAAGTCAGACGGAGAGAGGGATTGATCCCAAAGCCGTATCTCAGAGAGGAACCCAGTAAAGCCATGAACAGCTGGCTTAGAGGGCTGATTGGGCGCAAAGCTACCACCGAATCGACTTTGTCGAAGATGAATAATAGGCGTTGTGGACTTGAAGGAAACACTTTCTCTCGCGTGACGAGAAGGACAGAGATGGTCTGTCACATAGAGCGTTGCAGACTTTAGTGTCGCTGAATACGACACAGCAAGATGCGCCCACTGATGAGGAAGAAGAGAGAGATTGAATCGCGTGTGATGGGGCTCGTTTCCCTTGATAGACAGCTGGACTTGACCGTCGACGAGGAAGAGAGAGACACTGCCAAGCCCATTCTCCCTCTCAGTTCTGATGGCCTGAGTACCTGTTACGGACTCGGGACAGAGCCACATCTCCATGGTAAACTCTGTCAACTCTCCTATTTGTCCGATCTCCATGTAGCTATTCTGAGTGGCATCTAGATATAGAGAGTGACTCTTTCCCTGGGGGTGGTGCAAGGGGGATGCAGCAACCGAAGGGCTAGAGAGCAGTTGTCTCCCTTGCATGCTCTTCCTGAACTGTCCGTAGAGTACGACCAGAGCGGATGCGGTAAGGCTCGAAAGCACTTGCCTCCCTCGCCCCTGAAGGCCATGGGCTTGGTACCAAGACCGGGGTAAAGCCTTCTGAGGAGCACACAGCATGTGCCGAAGGAGTTCTGCAGAATGCACGAGAAGCGACAGTGCCATTAAATGATGAGCTTATAGAACAGACAGACCAAAGATACAAAGACAACAAGACAACTTTGAAAGAAGCGTCATCGTTCATCTCGATGATTAATCGCTACCTACCTCTCTTGGGGAAGCTGCCAGCCTTCACATTTGCCGCTATGTAGTCTTCAACGTATGGCTGCCACTGCGATGCAAGTTCGTACCGCTCTGAATCTGAAATCCTCACTTTCAAAACAGAAGCGGGGCTTGCTGTCCCTTCTGCTCGTGGTAGGAAAGAGGTTGGTGGCTCCAAGGCGGGTCTCCGAGGCAGACTGATAACCGACAGAGGAGCCCTAGATAGCCGAGGCGCCTTCCTAGGCAGTCTTAGCTCAGACAAGGGCGATACAGAGCCTTCTTTGGGTTCCTGAGCTTCAACCTCAGTTCCTCCCATCAACGCGTCAATTGACGCAATCACTTGAGTCGCCTCTGCGGAGAGAGAAGAGAGGGAGATGAGGCTCTGGAGAGAGGGAAGGATTCCTGATCTTAGGATGAATTCGTGGTCTTGAGCTTCGAAATCCAAAGCCCAGGCACAAAGAAGAGCTCGCGTGAGTCCGGAGTCCAACACAGTCTCGGAGCGTTGAATCATTTCGGCCAAATCGCCATAAAGGGCGGTGAAGGACTTACGGACCGCGTAAAGAAGGTGTTTGGGGCACCCTTCCAGATGCTTGAGATGATGGTGACGGAGTGTTGGTCGGAAGCCCCCTGCAACATGCACTCCTCCCTCACCTTCTCTTGCTTCTTTCTCCCCTTCTGTGAAGCCCCTAAGAGCTGGTCGGAGGAAAAGGAGCGTGTCATGCTTGGCCGAGTCGAAGGAAATGGAGGAAAGAAGAGCCTGCATGGCATAGAAACCATAAATCCTGCTCTCCGCCCTCCTCCGTCTCCTCTCCATCAGTTTTCTCAGAATATGCGGAGGAGCTCCCGCTCCGTTCTTGATATACAAGCCGCATGCCTTGACGACCGCAAGCCAGCCTTCTTCTTCCCCAGACGGTGTCTCCCTTTCCTGTGCCGCTTCCACAGCCTTAACGCTCTGCAGATCAGAGTTGCTATTGTTCCTCCACAGGTGTTGGGCACGTAAGACGCCTATAACACCTTGCCAGCGGGAAGAATCTTCCTCAGACACCGTCTGCCACCTTTCTTGCATTGGCTGAAGCATGTTTGGGCCTTGGCTTTGGTCAGCCCAAAGACGAGCCATCTGAGAGAGAAGAAGGGATGATTTTCTCATGTCGCTGGTAGGAGGCGCGAGGGTGCAGATAAACTTTGCCCTAGCGAATAAGTGGTCCTCCAGCTCCTGGAAGGAGGCAGGGAGCTGCAAATGCTTGAAAGATGGAGGCGAATCTTCCTCTTTGCCACCATCCAGGGAGAAAGACGCAGCATCTCCATCCAACGCATAAGCAGACGAGGAGCCGGTGAAGACGGGGCTTGAGGTGAGAATGACACGAAGTGGATCCTCCTTTTCTTTCTCGTCGGCAGTCTCACCGCTTTTCGTCTCTTCCTCTCCTCCTTTGGTCTCCTCGCCGCCTTGGTCTTCCCCGTCATTGGCCGTCTTACTTTCCTCTCCTCCTTCTCCTTGCTCTTTTGCCCTAAAGCCTTGACGGCACTTTATTAGCCAGTGACGAACTTCCAACACAGCGTTCCAAACAGAAAGAACGGCAGATGAGTGGGCAGGATCTATCTCGGTCTCGTCTGCCGTTTCGGCGTGTGTCATCAAGTAGAGGGAAAGCTCCTCTGGCAGGTAGCGTGCCAGGGCGGCCAGGTAGATTCTCTCAGAGCGTGGAAAAGCACCCAGCAGCCTTAACACAGATCTATCTGGCCATTGACCTGACATCCACGATATCAATACAGCAGCGGGACCGCTATCCGATAAATCTTCAGATAGTGAAGACAAAAAGCGCTGGAGTTCCTTGGACATCGACGAGTCTCTCTCCTTATTTCTCTCTCCTCTCTCCTCTTCTTCCTTAAAGGACGCCCCGCTGACCATAGACAGAGTCAAAGAAGAGCCACCGAGAGTGGACAGACCACTCTTGCTAGATATCCTATCCAGCACAGGCTTGACTCTCTGTTTCTCTTCATTGTACTTTCTGACCCATTCCGAGGATAGTTGGCGCCCTTCCTCTGCATGCGCCTTCATACCTCCCGAAAGGAGAGATGACTGCAACCAGGGGGCCAGCTCTTCCTCATCATCGTCTGCGGGTGTTCCAGCGATCATAGTAGCAGCAAGTCTTCCTCCAAGTGAAGCCAAGGTCTTCTCGAGGTCTAGCAGCCAGTGCAAGTCCATGGTACTCCCTGCGAAGCCGCCGGGTCTTACTCGAACGGCATCGTTCTCAGAGAGGAGAGAGAAGCCTGGATGGATTGCACCAGGGAGCCAGTGGTTTAGAGCCGGTATTCGTCCATCTGGAAGAAAAGAAGATGCGCTGATTGCCACCCCAAGATCTGATCCATTGTAGGAGAAGGAGAGAGATGACCGATCCAGATCTAGGGTCATTCCTATCACTGCTCCGGTCGCAAGGTCAGGTATAGCCTTATATTGAGAGGCATAAGGCCGCCCATTCCATAGCAAAGTGCCTGTCTCTACTACCCAGCCTAGGGAGTGCACAGAATCGCCGAGACGATAGCGGCCACTGGAGCAAGTGGTCCCGTACTGGCTAAGGACCCCCAGCACTAGGTGCCCTGCGGCGTTGCGAATGATCTGAAACTCCAGATCGTGGACCCCAGAGGCGAACGAGTTCTTTGTGATAGCTGTGGCCCAGACCTGGCAGAATAAAGCAGCTTAGCTCTAATATAATTAGAGTAAGCGGCGTGTAAGGAGGACGCTTGGGGTCAAAGGACAAGAAAGGAGAAAGGGATCACGTAGAATCTCAAAGTAAGAAAAAACGGACGCAGGCAAAGAATGTCAGCGCAAATAAGGTGGCCCGACTCTAGCAGAGCTTAACCTGCGCGGGCTGGATGCCGCCACTAACCTGTGAGCTGCCGTTGACGGTAGCGCAGGAACCTTCATGAGAAAGAGCAACGTTTGGGCTTTTCCATTCCTCAGAGAGTCTGAGATCGGGGACGCCATATGAAGGGGCGGAGGTAGAGGGAAGAAGGCTCGCACCCTCACTATCGACATAGAACGTTGGAACGCCGTAGGGAGCCTTGTGCAGGTTCTGGTTGTTTGGATAAGATGTGGATCCTCCTGAGATGTAGCAGTCTCGAAGTATGCTAATCAGTTCTTTATCGTACTCTTCGTCCGGACGGTCTTCCTTTTTGTACCAAGGGTCGCCCGACTGGGAGTACTCGTGTGATGTGAGGCTGGAGCGGAGTTGTGTCGTGAGAAGATCAGGATCACAGCCATAGACTTCTACTTGTCAGTAGCACTTACCGGTATCTCTTGCCCGCAATGATCTGCACGGGCTTAGTGAGGCGACAGTAGGCGTATCCAAGGTGATCCTTCTTGCTATGCCCACTGACTGCCGTCTCTGCTATAAGACTTTGTGTCTGTTCATCCCAGAGCCGGATCTTATGGGATTTTAGCAGTACGCCGTTATTATACCTACCAGGACGAAAAGCAGGAACCGTGAGTAAGGTGGGGACAAGAGAGGCCCAGCAACGTAGTGAAGAGAAAGGGGAAAAAGGAGGAGGCCATCAGCGCGAATATAACTCATCTAGGCATATAATAGCCCCAGGATAAAAGCAAGAAAACACAAGCCCGCCATGAACGTAGAAGAGGGCGGTCTATAAAGGAACAGGTGCGAGAGAGATGGGGTTATGTTCGCTATGAATGCTGTTCGGCAGAAAGACACAAAGCCTTCACATTCGTTCTCGTGAGCCGCATTCGCCCAGCTTGCCGAATTACTTACTGAGGATTGACTGATCTTCCAAGGCCCGAGATACTGAAGGAAGAGTTGGCCTCAAACTGGAAGCCAATTTGACCGTCAAAGTGGTCTTTGTCCCCAGTGTAGAGCCGGCGGAAGACATTCTGAACCTTCCGCTGCTCGCTCGAACCTTCAACTTCCACACACTCAGCAGAAGCCTCAAACTTGCAGAGACGAGTCTCCGTCGCACGAACCTGCGATACAAATAAAGGTTAACCTCTCCTTTTTGGCGTTGAATGTCTCTCTCAGTCCTTTTATTTCATACACCTGCCGCTAACTTGTTCAAGACCTATCGCCATGGTCGGTGTGAACTCCAATCATCCCGTACACACATTCGTCTATCTTTTAAAAAGTTACATAACTTGCCCATTATCGCACTGCTGCTCGTAACTTAAGACTGCCGCTTGTGGAGATGTGAGGTTCCCTTCAGCAGCACTCGACCGCCTGGCGTCTCACTTACCTCAGCAAGCTGGCAGTTCAGAGTGTCTAGGCTTTCGACTAATCCGATGACAGCTGGAAGAATGGGCTGGGCCAGCCAGGGTTGGCGACGGAGTAGACAAAGCGCAGCGGAAAGGGGAGGAACAAGTGCGCCGACGAACGAAAACTTCAGGGTGCTTTCTACTTTCCTCTTCCTTTCTTCCTCTCCTGCACCAGGACCCACGACCATGTTCACAGAAGTTAATACTGCCCTGCAGTGCCGGGTCAGGAGGAGTGAGTAAGAAACGACGGACTGTTGAACTTGAATCTTCTTCGCCAGCAACTCTGGCTCCAAATGCCGCAACCTTCCGGTCAACTCTAAAGCCTCAGCAAGGAGATGCTCCTGGTAAGAGCTGAGCAGGGCACAAGCAGCATCCAGAACCTTGTTATCTTCTGGTATGTCTTGTCGCCCCACTTCATTCTGGCTTCCCTGAGTGATTTTTTGATGACACCGAGTGGCTACAAGCTCCACTAAGGTGCTAATCATCCTGTCTACCTCCCGGTATTGCTCTCTTTCCTGATCAGCCGACAGAGACCCCGTCGCGTCTAGGGCAGACGCTGGCAGAAGCGATACGACGCCGCAGTTTCTCGAAGAGGAGAAATCCAATAGAAGGTTCCAAAGAAGAGAAAATGGCACTGAGGTCGGCGGGCAGCGGGATCGGAGGTACAAGTCGAGCAGTGACATCAAGAGACGAACGCGGTCCAGCGCTAAGGGATAGAGCACTAAAAGGCCGCTCCGCAGAGCCTGAGCTGCTGTGTCACTAACCTCTCTGGATACGCTTATGCCATCAATGACATGGATACCTACAAGTCCTTCCAACAAATGCCGCAGAGGAAAGAGATTGCCACAACCTATCTCCTTGGTATCTGTGGCCGTCAGAGGGCTCTTTACCCCTGGAAAGAAGTCCTGAGAATCCTTGAGCACCTCCAAGCCCACCGCCTTAGGGTTAACCTTGGCATCTACAAGTCGGCAGAGGTTACTCTTAAGCAAGTGGAGAATATAGACAACCATTTCCTCCTTCTTCTTCTCCTCGTCCCCACTAGCTGGAGCAGAGGGCTCGTCGGGAATATTCGTAAGATTTCCTAGCAGAGAATAGAGAGAGTGGATGCTCCACTTGTTTGGCTGTATGCAGTAGGCTTCATCTATGGCCTTCAAGCCTCGCCGGTAAGGGCAGAGATCTGCCAGAGAGGCCAGGTTCTTCAGAGTCTCCACTGTGAAAAGAGGAGAGTTTTAGGGAGTAAATTAGACTCAGAGAGCTGGATAAAGAGCAGAGATGATACACTTCGTAGCTAGTGCAGAGGAAACAAGGGGTAAATAAGGGCGAGACAAACTGTGGGCCCAAAAAGGCGACATACTGGGCGCTAAGCACTTGGAGATGAATGGAATTTGCTGCCACCGTGGACTGGTAGAGAGACATCGTTGTCCGATAGCAAAAGAGCGATAGATTAGTGGCAGTACCGGCAAGGCTTAAGCCATCCAAATCTTTCTGGTACTTCGCCGGAGTAGCAGGCTTCTCGATAGCAGACACCAGATCGTCATCGTGCTCCTTATCCCCATCCAGGATACCAGGATCAAGACCTGTGGATGCTACCGCCTCTTTCCTCTTCCCATCACCGCAGGAAGCGCAGGACGTCAAGGCCCCTGCATTCTTAAACTTACAGAGGTTACAAGTCCAGTCTATATGGGGAAGGACGAATGGATCCACATAGACAGCGTGAGCCTGTCAAGGACGGAGAGAAGAGACGTAAGAAAAGACAAAGAGTGAAGTTGATGACTAAAGGCCACTCGTTCCGCGGCAGGTGAAAGACTGAAGAAAACACACTCAAAATCATTCTTGCTGACTCTTGCTTGGGCCTCCTTCTGCTCTTCTTGTTCTCCTAATTAACTCAGTCGGCTTCATCTTACCTTCACGTTTGAGCCAGGGCAGGTTGCTCTTAGTTCTAACGTCATAACATCGCTGACATCAACGTTGAACTCCAAAACTTCCCCTGGCTGTGACAGGGCGGAGGACGATCTCCATATCTCCACGTCATCTCCTAGAACAGAAAAAGAGACGGAGGTGCCGTTCTCTCGCATGCTCTCTCGTGGAACATCGTCATTGATTGCCACTGCTCCCTCTAGGGTCCTGTAGCGTCTGGAAAGGTCGTAACTAACGAACGCAGTCCCTTCTCGGGGAGGATGGAGAGAAAGAGCCTGACTTCTTCTCTTTCCTGCTATCTTGACTCTCGCCTCACCTCCATCCTCCGGATCATAGCCCAGAACACCTCGGCGGCCAAACGAGCCATGTCCTACGTAAGACTCCCACTCTTGCTGTGACGATAGATAGACAGGTGTTGCCTGGATCGCAGCTCGGTCTAGCCCGGATGAGGATTCAACTTTCTGCAAAGTGATGACCTGCAGAAAAATTGCACAGGGTAAGAGAATGGGTGAGGTTATGCGTCATATCTATCTCCTGGCTCCCAGCGGGTTACGGGCCGACAGACCTTGCCAGTTCCATAGAAAGAGACAGCAGGATAGACTTCAAACCCTGCAAGGTCGTTAAAGGCAATTCCCTGCGGTTGAAGAAGAGATGGCATCAATAGGGTGAGATTAGTTCCTGCAAAGCCAGAATTACATCATCATCAACACTGAGAGAGCGGTGAGGGATCCCTGTAAGCTACTGATCCGCAGTCAATGGAGACTGCTCTGGAACAGAGCACCTGCTAGTTGCAGATAGGCAGCGTGCAGCGATTCAGGGGGCTTCTACCTGGTCTTCTCCGTTGACTGCATAAGACAGTGTTCCTTCGTCCATATCTACCTCCACCCGTACCACGTCTCCAGGATGAACCCTACTCATGCTAAGATTCACCCTTAAGCCCCGCGCGTAGAGACAACCATTGTATCCTCTCAGCATCCAAAGAGACGATGAAGTGTCATAGGCTGAAGAAGAGACAGGAAGGATCGCAGCTCCGAAGCAAGTCATCTCATCGTCGGGAGTGTCCTCATCTAGGCGAAACTCCCAGCAAGCACGGCCTACAGAGCGACCCAGTCGTCATATAATGGCCATAGTCATTTTGAGATTAGCAGTAAGCAGAGCCTGTCAAGCAGTCAAAGAGATAGCAATGGAGATCCTTACCTGATGCAAAGCCAACATTGACAATGGCGTGTTGGGCGCTGCCCTCGCGTGTCCGAACCGTCATCGTGCCTTCCTCCACCGTGACCCCTGACGAGCAGAGGGAGGGATCAAAGCCTGCCTTTATCACCCGTGAAGGAGAATTGTGCTTGGTCCTCTTCTGCTTCTCTAATTCCCTCTCTCTCTCCTTGATGCGAGAGCGTAAAATAGATAAGATGGAGGATGGATAGGTCGTCTTCTCATCTGATGGACTATTTTTGCTGACGGTCGGCAGCAACATGCACTGGTTTTGGCATAGCAAATGACACATGAGCACAAAGTTAACGCCACTGAACAAGAGATGTAAAATTAGAAACCAAATCCACAATGAAAGAGTCTGAACTCCTGGGGCAGCAAAGTAATCGTAAATGCATAAGTTAGGACACCAGGCGACTAGAGAGGTGGTAGACTAGACGATAAGCGCCACTGCTCAAGAGCAAAGCCCGACTAGACTTCTCTATCAAGTGATGAGGTAGCAATGTGAAAGGCGGTTGGCCTCAAGGACTTCTTCGTAATGGCCATGGACAGAGTAGACGTAAGAAGAGACAACCAGCCAAGTTACAATGCGAAAGCTAAACAACGAGGGGCTTCTGACCTGGACATACTGCAGCACTGATGTCAACGCCCCTGTGGCAAGTGCCCATCGGGAAAGTCCTTCAAGTGCTTTCCTCTTCACTCCTTCTGCACCCTCCTTCCAAGCTCTGCAGAGCCAACCGTCAAACTGCACCATCGTGTCCACGGGATCCACGTAAACACCGCCTGCAGGAACAAAGATTTGCACTTCTTCTATACTGTATATTCCTTCCTT
Source organism: Hyphochytrium catenoides (assembly GCA_900088475.1). Lineage (NCBI taxonomy): Eukaryota > Hyphochytriomycetes > Hyphochytriales > Hyphochytriaceae > Hyphochytrium > Hyphochytrium catenoides. The sequence goes on from FLMG01000094.1 coordinate 56,564, forward strand.
ATTTGCCTGAGAGGGTGAGATTAAGCAGGCATTAAGGTAGTGATTGACGTTCGGCAGAAAGACAAGAGGAAGAGCCAACCAGAGGCCCATTACAAGAGACAGATGGAAGGCCAAGGGATGAGAGCATGCCCAGCTCAAAAGAGCGCAAAGACATGCTCCATCATATAGTCTTCAAGATGTGAAGTGGAAGAACCTCGTGGCTGTGAATCCACGCGCAGAGGAAAGAGGAGAAGGAGTAGACCCGCACTAGATGCGATTAGACCTGGTAAGCAGCAAGCCAAAAGTCCCGGTTGGGTCATGACACTATGCAGTCTTCTTTACCTTTGGGAGCCCTGACATCTCTAGACGAAGGGCGGAAGCTTTTACACTGCCTAAGCCCACTCTACCTGGTAGGTCTGGATAGGTATACAATGCTACCGTCCGGAAGAAGTCATAACCTCCATTTTTGCCCGCCCTCGCCACCTGTATCTTGCAGCATTCAGGTACCTCCTTACCCCTCCATCTCACTGTCATGCTACTCAGCTCAACCTCCTCCTTATTGTCAGTTAGCTGAACGGTCCAGGTGACGGTACCGGGCCTCGGGGCTGAGGACCAGTAGGATGCCATAGAGCGATCTATAGCCATCTCTGGGCTACGAGGTGTGGATCCGGTGGCCGAAGAGCTAGCGGTCACCAGTCCCGGAAGGAGCTTGAGCTTCGCCTCAGGCGCGTCACGAGGCGGGGCCCAATAGGGCATCATGGAAAGTGGGCCCATGGAGTTGAGAATCTTCAGAAGTTCTTGAAAAGGTAGCGCAGCTTTCTCACCGCTAAAGTCAAAGCTTCCAATGAGGCTCTGTAGCATGCAGATTCCAAGCTGATGCAACTGCACATCAGGGGCTGGCCCTGCCGACGGCAGAGGTTGATAGAGACGCTGCGACTGAAGCCGTCTCTCTGCCAAAATGGCGGCGCCGTTGATAATAGCAGCACAGCGTCTCTCGAGGGTGTTAGTGAAGGCAGAAGTTGGTAGAGATTCCACCAAGAGTTGCTCTAGAAGGCGAACGATGGTCTTCTCTCTATTCTTCCCGTCCAGATAGCCCGCGTTCATGATCTTCTTTGATGTCTGGACATTGTGCTGAAGCTTTTGGATCTTCTGCTTGGTTAACCGGTGCTCGGTTGGTAGGTCACCATAATAATTGTCTCCACAAAGCAGGGAGGAGATGAACCTGAGCAGACAGAGCGAGGGTTAGTCAGAGAAAGTGGAGAAGAGAGGGCATTAGGAAGCAGGAATGGGCATAACCAAAGGTCACGATGGTCCTTTCTGCTTGCCTGTGCTCTTACCTATCATTTGCAATGTTATTATACAGTTGCTCTAGAAAAGCTTCACTGCCAATGTAGTCATCCCAGCTGGAGAACTGTGTATACCGCAGCCAGGCGCTGCATGTTTCACAGCGGTTGCGCCTGCCGGTATGGAACTTTGCCAGTGGCCTCGCCATCCATGTCTGAACGTAGTGCAGCTCAGACGGAGCTTGTTGTGCCTGGCCAGGACGCGCCTGGGACTCATTTTCTGGGCTCTCAGCTGGCGATGTCTGAGCTACAGCGTCATCCATAGCATTCCCTTGTGACTGCCGCCGTGAGAGAATTCTCGCAATTGTCGGTGCTGACATCCTTGAATAGCCACGCGCGGAATCGGTCAATCTTAGTGTGCCTGTTTCTACTCTGCATTCTCTGAGGCGTCCATCATTTAACTGCAGCAGAGATCAGGAGCGCAGCCGTGCCTGAGTATTGAGAATCAGGCACCAGCTCCCTCCAGCCCGTCTGGCCTGCTCGCCCTGGACTGCCACCAAGATTACCCGGAGAAGCAGGAGAGACCGAATAATAGGCCAATACCTATCTGTTACCTTAATGCTCTTTCCACGCACGCCCCTTCAGCTCCCAAACAGTATAAGAAGTCCGGCTCTTGCGTTCTGCCAGGATCCAGCAGCGTTATCCTCATCTTCAATCTTCAATCTTCAGGCCCGCACCCCATCCGCTCTAATATTATGACGGTACAGGGACAACCTATAGAGACGATGAAGATTTCCTCCTGATCTCCCTTCGCAACAAAAAGTTATCAACATTTTCTTCAATGCGGAAATTCCTTAATATGACCGCTACATTTGGAATGAGGACAACGTTAATTCTTGATCATACTCGCTTGCCGCTTCAGATGCAGACGATCTTCAACTTCCTCAAAAAGTGCCGATGACACCGCAGACGCAGAGTGCAAATCCTCGATTTCTAGAACTTTCAGACTAAACTTATACGGATATACAGCAGCTAGCGCTGCCTGAGATGTGTGATAGGTCTCAGACTTTTGAGCGAAGGGTGCTGCTGACACTAGCTTTCGATTCTTCTCCCCATGTCGGGATGAAAATCTTCCTCCGGGCAATAATGGACATGCAGGTATTGTTCCGTGCAGCTTACGGATGGACATTACGGGAAGTCAGGTCATGGACACGTTTCGATCGATTTGCCCCCACTAAGCATTCTGCTCGTGCTTCAGATCATGGTGAAGGTCAGCTAAGAGGTAGTGCGATTGAAGGTTTAAAGCAGCTCCGTTCGCGTAGTCGGCTACCTCTGGGGCCGAACTGCCTCTCACTGTGGCCACTTTTTTTTGGGCCTCCGACTCTTTTGGCACCATGCCTCCAATATTTTCTGGCTGATCCTATTGTTATCACGCTTAAAGTACGTCTTCACACACTTGGCGCTGATGAATTCTCTAGGTCCCTGCAAAATATCCTTCCAACCAATAGCTGGTCGGACCTTACGGAGGTGGCAACCTCGTAGAACAAAACCTCAAATTTATAATAGACCGCTCTCCGTCGCAGATCCACTCTGACTTCGCTGTAGCAAAAATGGGTCGTGGAGGTGTGATCTCGCCGTGGACGGGACCCATGGCGATCCCTGGGAGAGCTGAAGCGACTGGCATGTTAGCGACTGCGAGTTGGCAGTAACAGTCATTGCAGGCTTCATTGGCTGTCCGGCAACATGTTGGCGGCGCATCAGCTCGTTGAGGGATTGCTGAGGCCCCTGACGCCTAGTGCTGGCACCGTTAGCGGCCATGGAAGAAAGATCCTCCAAATTGATCAGCGAAACAGCGCCCGGCGGAAGGACCTTTGCAGTTTCAACTGTGGGAGTATGTTCCCCATCTTTCATCGTCGTCAAGCTGCCTTGTGGCTCGAGTATAGGCGCGGATTCCTTGTCAGCCTGTCCGCTTGCAGTCTTCGAAAGCGAAGAGGGTAGCAGAGTAGGTGTACTGCCAAACTCGAGCCCGAGAAGATCTGATCCTAAAGATGAGACAGTCAAACCGATGTCCTTTCTGCCCTTTTACTATACACGGCCTGGCCTCTTTAGACAGCCTTCATAGCTTCTCTGTTTCGGCCTCCCTCTATCAGTATTTTTACCTTACTTCCCTGGTATATCATCTACCTACCTTGAGCCTGGGACTGATTGCTTGCGCTTTTTGGAGATGTCTTTGAGCCAACAAAGGGTGGCGCTGACAGTAAATCAGTTGCAACGGGCGGCCCTTGAGAAGCCGCTGCTGGCAGGGAAATGCCCAATAAATCACTTGCCACAGAAGGAGGACTCCCGTTTCGAGGTCCAGAGTCTACAATCTGGTCGGGGCCCTCCGCCATAGAGCTAAAGTCAATCAGGTCTTCTGTTGCCCGTTCCTCTTTGACTTTAGTTCTGCAGTGGGAATCAGTGTCAGGAAAGACAGATATACTTTTTCAGAAAACCAACATTGGAAACCCAACCGAAGCACCCTCCTTGAAAGCAGAAGGAAATGAAGGAAGTCAAATGCCCTCTGTCAGGACATTGCTTGGAGCAACTCTGAGTCACTCACTTCTTTGTGTCCTTCCTTGAGCTCTTTGCCTTTGTGCTGTGGTTCTTAGTGCTACTTCTCCCTTTCCTGCTGGCTGGTCTTCCAACCTCTTCACTTGCAGACGACGTGGACTCTGACTTGTAGCTATCGGGCTCAGAGGCTGAGCTCTCTGTCGATGGGCGGTTCTTTGACCGGGCTTTACCTCTTTTAACACTATAGCGACAGAGATTTAGTTAATGTGGTGTGGCTGAGGGCACAAGGTATGGTGCCGATAATGGAGCAAGTAGCAGGGGGCAGGATATGATCTCACAAGCGACAACGAGGATTGAATAGCTGAAGACAGTGATATGAGATCAAAGGAAAAGAGAACATGACAAAGAGGAGAGCAAGGTGGAAACATAGGGTGAATAGAATTTAAAATACCTAGCAGCCTCGTCTGAGCTCTCCGAGGAGTCGGAGCTTGACTCAGATGAGTAGAAGCTCTTCTTTCTTGCCCCGATCTTGCCTCTGCCCACAAGGCTTCTGGTCCTATTGGCTTTATGTGAGGAAGAAGAAGTATCTGACGAAACTTCTTCACTCTCAGATACTATCTTTCTCCTCCTGGCAGCGCTCTGGCCCTTAGACTTGACTCCTTTCTTCACGGTCCGCTTTTTTTGTTCAGGAACGCCTCCAGCTTTCTCTTTCTTGGTACTCGACGACCGCCAGTCGTCATCTGATTTGGAGAAATTACCTCTCTTAAAGTCCGAGTAGGCTGTGGGCCTCTCACCATAGTCTTCAGCCTGAAGATTACAGCCTCGCCTTAGCTTTGAAAGAATACATCTGCCGTCGACTCTCAATTTAAAGGTCCTTGGTAGCTCTCCCCTTTATCGTCATTCGGGCGAGGGAGCTCTCTTTTTCCCTTTCTCTCTCTCTGTCTTACTTCCTTTCGCTCTCTCTTCCTTCCCTGCTTAGCTCCTGCTGCTGTCCCACTGCCAAGTTATTTCGGTCTTGCTTGGCTTTCGCGGAGCTACCCAGCCGATTATTGTCTGTCCTGTGATCTACTTCAGCGTAATCTCACCTGATACACCCGCTGACGGTATGGCCCAACATAGTCTCCACTGCGTCCATCTTGGCTGTAGGCGTTTCTA
>FLMG01000097.1:0-13822 GCA_900088475.1 Hyphochytrium catenoides
AAGAGTCACCCTTTCGTGTTGCAGCTCTCGCGCAGTCAATCTCTGCATCCTTGGGTTGGCCTTGTCAATCTTGGGACTGTCGAGCCATCGAGGACGGCTTCAGAGCTTGTTAATAAGGGAGGGCCCGGTGACTCTGGTTATTGGTACTGTTCACCTAGAGATCCTCCAGCTGTTGAAGAGTGGCGATGGCTTCAGACCTTGGTGTTAGGGCCAGTGCCAATGGCTCTGTGTTGGTTGTACTGCGGGCTGCCAAATGTTTGTGCTTTGTTTTGTTCTGCTTTGATTCCTCGATGGGAAAATGGAAAGTGAGGTCTGACTGTCGAGGCGGGGCCAAGTGAACAGGAGGCATGCTTTCAAAGTGCGACGTCTCCGCATCCTTTCCATTCGCTTGCAAAGGAGAGAAAGATGAGAGAGATCAAGAGAGATTAGGGGAAGATGGTTTGGAAAGACGGGAGACATAACAAGACTATAGAGTAAGAGACAGAGAGGTAGCGCACTAAAGGGTAGTGGTGAGCAGTATAGCTTGGGCCTTGCTGACTTCTGTGGAGATTTCTTCTTGCGTCGTAGTAAGGACCTTAAGCCTATAGGGCTCACCAAGCTGCTTAACAGATGCGGCGCTTCCTGAGAGACAACAATAATGCTAGTTATAAGGGATGTGGAAAGGAAAAAAAGATGCCATTTCGTTGCCGAATTCCCTCATCTTCTCGCTCCGTTCATTGCCTTCCAACTCTCTCGCTTCTCCCAGTAGTACTACTTGGAATAACAGCAAGCAAGAGTGGCTTAGGTTTAGCTCCCGACGACGGTAAATCTATGCTTTCCCGGTAGCCCTTGATAACTAGGAAACGAATCCCACAGAGAGAGAGTCGGATACGCAAAGGGAGGTATGGAAGGAGTATCTTGGTCGCTAGGTAGCATGATGTAGAGCTGTCGGAACGGTAGTGATGGACGTAGTAGTAGCAGTATAAAGGATTGTCTGGCACGTAAGCGTACCGAGACGCTCTGATAGCTTGCTCTCAGGATGCTAGTAATGGGCGCAGGCAGATCAGTCGGTGCTGCAACGGCCATCGGTTGGAGATATATCTTCCTTGCCCTGCTGGGATCCAAGATGTTTATACCCTATGCGGATGAGAAGAGAGATAAGGACCTAATAATAACGGGAGATGACAGAGATGGAGCGAGAGAAGTCTCCTGCCTCACTGTTTTTCTTGTGAAACTAGAAGCCCATAATAATAGCAGCAGTTAGTCCAGACCGAACAGAAAGAGCGACTATAAACGAGGGAGTGGTGAGAGAAGCGGAGAGTTAAAGGGATGGCACGAGAGAGAGAGAGAGAGGAGAAAGGGCGGCAGAGAACAAGGCCAGCGGAAGAGGAGGAGAGAGGATACAGGTCAGGGAGGAAAGTGGTGTGCGCAAAGAACAGACAAGATCTTGTCTGCCTTCGCCGTCCCTTCCTCCCTCCTCCCTCCCCTCCTTCTCCCTGCTCTCTTAGCCCCATCCCGCACTGGACTAACAACGACGACGAACAGGAACAGATCCACAGTCCTGCAGTACTGTTTTACAGAACCGGCGCCGCACAGACTGTCGCCCGGAGTAGTAATACCGTCGTCTAGAGGTAGGTGTAGACCCTTGTGAACTAGTAATAGTGCCCAATAGAGGGAAGGCTTTACCTACCCACCCCTCGCTCGTCTTAGACACCTTCGCCGGACCCACCCACCAGCCCTGGCGGCAAGGGGTGGGTGGGGTCTAGCTGCCATCATATCTCTTCCGTGGCCTGTCATGCACAATCTTCCACCCATCAGCAGTTAGCCTGACAGCAGTATTCTCAGCGACGGCGGCTGCGGAGGAGCGAGGAAGGGAAGAAGAAGAGGAAGCAAGATAGCCTATCGTCAAGAGATGAGAACCGGAGGAGGCGGCACGTGGAGGTGAGAGTGACGCTTCGTCTCAAGCAACAACGTGCACTCACCAATCCTGGCCAACAAGGCCTGCACTTTATGGCTCAGTCATCTGCCGTAGGGTGATGATGAAGCTTCATCTCTTCTCTAATACGGGATGCTCCTCTTCCTCTGTCAGCTACTTCATCTTCTTCTCCTCGTGGCCCGCTGCTGCTTACCGAGCACTGCCGCTGACCTGTTAGCAGTACTTCATCGTGAAAAGGTCAAAGTTGTGGAGGCGGCGTGATAGACGGATAAAGCTCTTCTGGGAGTTGTCACATCATCGTGCTTCGAGCACTACCCTTCAAATGAGAAATAGCCTATCAGCTCGCCGAAATAGTACATCCTAAGGTCTAGTCATGATGACCACCCCCCTCTGGAAGAGAAAGCTACCAAGACAAGATTGTCACCAGATATTTTTGATTGTTGTGCCATCCTGTTGTTTATAAAAGTTAAGACGAAAGGTCGACTGTCTTAGAAGAAATGGAGCCGACGCATTATCCACGTGGTCATGGCATGGGATGGCCTAACACGTTGAACAATCTTCACTACTTACTGACGTGACCTGAATCGGCGGCTTCTTCTTCACAGCATTGCGTCCCTTGGTCATCCGAAGAAATATCTTAAGTGATGAACATAATGAACTACAAGTTGCTGGAAGGATTTGATGTCCTAACCCGCCCTCAATATTGCAGCCAGCATGGTGCCATGACCGGCATTAGCCGCTGACATGATGGAGGCTCGTTGTCCTTCTTCTACGGGGGACACAATTAGCCCCCATATATATGAAGACGTTTCCCCATTCTGCGAGGATGCGACAGAATCCGTGCTAAACTTTAGCAGCCATTGACTGGTTGAGAAAGCATAGTTAGGGCATAGTTCCGTACGAATATTTGATGCTTTCATGAGCTAAAAGATGCCCATGTCATCAAAGTTTGCTTAATCGACTCCTGCTGCTGAATTCACTCCTGCAGAAGAAGACATCGCGGTAGATATAATAGAGCTGACTACCTAGCATGTAAAGGAGGTCGAGGTAAAGGCCTCGTCTAAACTGCATCCCTTTTTAAGGCCACAGTTTATGAGGCCCCTGGGGAGGCGTTTGTCTACTAAAAAAGAGAAGATTCAGATTGTGGAGTGTCCACTAACTTGTTAGTCGTTGCGCCCGGACGACGCTAATGTTGATATAATCGGACTAGGAGTCCTCCAGCGCAAAGCTAATGTCACAACCGTGGCTCTGTTCTTAGCTGCATCTCATCACGGTGAGCCCCAAGACCCTAATGAGCAGTCTTACAATTTGTTTCAACAAGTCGGTCATCAGAAGTTGTGGAGTCACACTATGGAAAGTGCCGCCCACTTGTCCGCGAAGCCGTCGTTGCAAGATCCAAGGGCCTAGGTAGGTGGTCCACCACTGACCTACCGCTGAAGTCCAGCAAACTACTGGTGCCCGTCATTTTCTCTCCGTTCTGTAGTATTCAAATTACCACTTCGGGCGATGATCTCTATAATGCTATCAGTCACTGCCAAGCGATGCTTCTGAACTACCTTGGGGTTGTGGCTTCCAAGTTCGCTGGCGAGGTGGAATAGGGTCTGCCGCATTCCCATTCAAAAAGAGCACTAAGACAGGGGAGAATAGGTAGCCCTAGCTGCCCTTGGTTTGGCGGCTTGATTCCTCTGACTCTCATGAGCTGCAGTTTAAAGTATATCGCCGTTAAGGTAGAGTACACTTTGACCGCTATTCTTTTCGCTAAGACATGCTATTCCCCGAATCCTCTCGCGACCCTAGCATAGTAAAGTAGTTCACATTGACTTTTTCCGACAACAGTGTGTCTCACCTGCTGAATGTCCTTATACAGAAGGTGAATGCCCTGCTCAAACTTGTCTCGTTCCGTTCCCTTCCGGTACAGCGGAAACTCCGTGCTCTGTCCTTGTATGTAGTCAATCACAACGGACCTGGAGCCATTGTACTGCAGCGGGTAGCGCAGGCTTATCTAGGTAGCCATACGAGCTGCTTAGCTCTAGTTCCAACCATACATTACTGTACTGATCTCACCTGCAAATACTTGCTTAGAAGGAATGTGACATGGCAGACATAGCCCAGCGATGTCGCAATCACATCATCGTCCCTGTACCCTGTAACGCAAGGCTATGAGCTGATAGCGCGGGCATAGCATCAGTCGTTGTGACCAACTTACAAATCAGTTCGCTGTCAGAAAGAGGAGCTCCAGCGATGGAGTAGACTCCCTTCTCTTTCTGTATAGGGTAAATGGACTTCAGCTCGTACAGAAGCATCAACTGCTGGGTCCTCGTCACTATTTGTGACCGCTCAATTTCCGCCCTGGGGTACATTGTACATGGTTAGCCGACGTCAAACCCAGCCCAGGAGAAGCAAGCCAGCCAGGAGGAGGTAGGCAGCACCTCTGATCATTTATCTTCCTTTCTGTCATGATAGGCTTCGTCTCTGTCTGGTTTTCCATATTCTGCAAAGTATCCTTAACTATATTCACTCTGGACAAAATTACTTCTTCTGTTGCGGCAGCCGCTTGCTCTAGCCAGAGACCCCATGAGAATACTTCGCGGGAGACAAAGGGAACAAACTGCTTACCGCTCGCATAGAGGTTCTGATGCATCTCATACTCTTTTCGTAGCTCGGCAAGGGTTCGAATAGCTTCATTCTCTTCCGCTATCTACTCCACGAAAGATTGAGGCCCCAGCACCGTACACCACGCACGAGACTTACTCACCCGGCTCTGTTCAGCATCCTGATCCACCTGCCTTGCGATTTCTGACCAAAGGCGTGAATTCTCTTGCCGTATATTCTGTAAGGTAAGCTTCGATCCAGAATGAGACTTGGCACGTTTATGATTAGGAGAACGACACTAATTATTCTTACCTTGCGCTCGACCAGCTCCTCCACTCTGGTCAGCGAGTCAATGAACTCGAAGCTTGTACATTGGTCTCGAAGAGGCGGTGGAATACTTTGCCGGGACGGGATTACTCCGTTGCCTCGAAGGTGAGTGTAAACGGTTGCGGTGGAGTACAGTCCATCAAGGAGTTCAAAGAAGATGGAGTTGCGTGGGGCCGTCGATATAGAAGTGAGGGGAACCCCCATCGGCTGCAGCTTCTTCAGAAGCACATCAATTGATAGAAGATATCTCCCATTCTCCTCTGCAAAAATTGATTTAGAAGTGTCCGCTAGTTTTACGATAGGGTCAGCACATACCGCCTGAATTGAGTCCTTGAAGGGGATAAATAGGAAGGTCAGTGAATGCGTGATTTATTGCCCCTCCCATCGTGGTCGATGGCTGAGCCTTGAGCATCTCAAATACTTTGGGATGCACCGCTTCTCTTTGTCGAAGAAGAATGTCAAGTCTAAAGCCTGCTCACGTCCGTTAGCGCGAGATAAGTAAGGAGGGCATACAGAAATGCAGCATGGCATTGTCCTTACTTCGCGAGTCCTGGAAGTACTTTCTTCTGCTCTCGTGTAGTTCTATAGGAAGCCAGGTGGGGTTCACCGTCCCGAAAATGCCCTCACTTCTGTATACGACGACGCCTTCTACCACTGTGACAGCAGTACGCGGGGACCAATGTGAATCCCGTTCAATGCAGCTCCAGTGATGCATCTAGGAACACATACCTATCTCATAACAGAGGCACTCATCAGGGTGAATCCTCTCAGGCAGCGATAGATTCCTTCCAACGATGCTCTTGACGTGCCAGAGACGTCGCTACAGAAGGATGCCAATCAGAATGCTTCATTGTCTGGCAGTGCAATGACACGTACGTGGTCCGGGATCAAAAATTGCTGCCTCTTCATCACCTCCAACAGCGGCTCACTCTTCGGCCCGCCTCTTCCTCCTTGTCCCTCAACCAAAGGCCGAAGCAGATTTCGCCCTCACTATGGAGCTAAAGTGCACTAGCCTTCGCATTGGGCCTCGAAGATGTTGGAACTTAAAACACGACGGACTGAAGCCACTTATACATTCCTCTTTTATGATCCAGCAAAAGTGCCGTTACGTTTGCCAGCAGAATGATTGCCCTTCGATCGCCACTTTCAGGCTCAACGTCCTCTCTCTGGAAGGTAGCTGAAGCGGGAGATAGCAGCGATGCACGACTGACATCTGTGGGCTTTATGAGCGCTAAAATCACGTCAGAATGCAAATGAGGTGAGGCCTCACAAGCGTACATTGTAGACAATACAATTGTTCTTGTTCTTGTCCACTTCATGAAAGAAACCTTGGAGGTTTGACGAATGCTTCACAAATACACAGAAAGACCAACCTTCATTTTTGTTTGCAACAAATGCCTTCTGTTTCTTGAAAGTTATGCTCGACTTCAACTGTAAGCTCTGTCACAGATCTTCTGCTTCAATGCATTCTCAAACTCAACATCCCGCCACAAAGACTCATTGCCATCTGTCGGCGGGGTTGCTGCCGATGTCAAAATCTTTGTTAAGGAACGCGATAGGGCCCCGGCAGAGTCCTCCACTTTCGTGTCCCGTTCCGATAGGGGTCGCGGTAGGAGTCGACGCTCTTGTATCCAAACGATATGGCTCTAGAGGATCATGAGATAGCGAGCTTTCAGATGGAACCGCCGTCTGGCGAAGCCAGCTAAGCTTACATTGGCTTTATCGAATGCTTCATGACAGGCTATAATTATGGCATCGTGGAGAATCAGATTACTCCAGATAGCTTCATAAGCAAGACCTAGAGAAGAGAGCGAGCCCTCATGGTTAGTGCTGGGCTGCGATGTAATCTTGTCTTCCATTCTAATGAGCAGGATGAAGTCCAATTGAACATCTTCTATGGGACTCAAGTTCTCATCTCGAGTGATAAAATCATAAGTAAAGCGTGGCTCAATGCCGTCAATGGCCATGGTAACTGTGGAGTCTGACGTAGAAGTGGCACTTGGCTTCTTTCTCTTTTTCGACTTCTTTCCATCGAGGAGAACTGACTTTCTGAAGGTTTTTCGCCTCCGGCCATTGACTTCGCCGAGGCGCCGCGGGAAGTTGAAGTTTGCCTGTTGTAAGGTTCCCATCACAGACTCTTGAAGACTGGGTACGGACATATAGTAGGGATTAGGGGTGTTGTTGGCCATTGGAAAGCCAACGGTTATGGGGAATTTTTGCTCTTCCTTTCCAATACCCTGTTCCAGATTCTTGTGACCAAGAACTCCATCTATGCATAGCTCCTTCAGTTGGAAGGTCCATACAATCTTCAATTCATAAGATGGCTCCTTTTGGAGATAGTTGCCAAAGAAAGCACGATCTCTCTTTCCTAGTCCGGGGCTAACTTGAACCACAGTCTCCGTGCGGACCAAATCCGACGTTGATGATTGTGTCACTGCAGATGACAACTTACTACTTTGAGTTCCCATCGGTGTCGACTCGCCGCTTAAATTGATACTGACAATGTCATAATTAGAGCGAAAATTGAGAAGTGGTGCGGACGAACCTTCTCGCCCTTTTACCGTGATTGCGCAGTGTTCTAGCTCTAGCCTTATTAGAAATCAAGATCCAGCGTAATTCGCTCGGGATCTATTTAGCTCTTTCTCTTATTCTCCAGAATGATTCTCGAAGGCAGGACCAGCCGGTAATAAGATGAATTTAGATTTTCCGGAGCTGAGTGATTTCATTCAAAAGGCGCCATTGAGACAAATCGGGCTGCGCAAATCCAGACAAGGCACAGGAAACCAAGGGTTCAGACGTGATCAAAGTCAATCTTTCCCGTTCATTGAGATCCATAAACCTGCGACGATAGGCTAAACCTGACACGACAGTGCGATAATAGCATTGTCTGCCATACTACAGAGTGTCGAACTTGCACCAGGTAGTGCTCGCTGTACCTTATTACGAAGGCCAGCCGGCAAACAAAGATGCAGCTACGGACAGAAGAAGGACCTACTGCGGTTGGAGAAGATTGCGCGGCAGAAAGAAAGACGACTAAGGCTGTGATTGGTAGTGCTGATCTTAATCGGGACTACTCTGCCTTCCGAAAGTACTTGTTATGCTTGTAAGTGGTACTCTTGCTCTTTAGTAAATGGCCTTAGGACGTTCTGAAGACCAGATATCACGATATGTACCTCAGTATAGAGCGCACTAGTGACATGGAGAAGAGCCTTGCTCAGTCCATGGCAGAGGCGTACGCGGCTAAATCTGATAGCAGATCCAAAGACCTAGCCTTCAGAGATGAGATAGATAGGCTTGAGGACCTGAGGCGCAACGAGGAAGCCGAATATCAAGCCAGAATAGCAGAGTATGAGAGAAAGCTCTGTGAATACAGCTGGCAAGTGCAACAAGCGGAGCACAACCAAAGTCTTATTGAGGAGAAGTTAGCCGTACGGACCAACATCATTGAGCAACTGACACGTGAGAAGTTGACCTTGGAGGCTAAGGCAAGCATTCCTTCCAGACAGGAGAGAACTAGGAAGTCAGATGGAAATGTAGCCTGGGTTGCTATCAGCCAACACCCTGATTACAACCAGCTTCTTGCCAAGCACCAAGCGCTGCAGCAGTCTTGCCACGAGAACAGGCTGCAAATTCAGCACTTGGAGAACAAAGCCGAGGAGTTGGGCAAGGAAGTCTCACGACTTCTTCTGAAAGTAAGAACTTGCACCCTCACTCGTACCTGAGAGCAGCCGCATGATGATATAACTGCCACTATGCCACTTTGAACAGCAACCGCCTCTCAGATCTAAGGAATCAAGGTTGAACAGGACACGTGAAGTACCAGGGCAGGAGGAGAATCTATCATCAGGTGATAGAGCCAGCACTGAGGGAATGCAGCTGAAGAAGAGTGAGGAACAGAGCTTTAGGAGGTTACAAGAGCTGGAGACAGCAATCTCGGGCCTTCGTTTAGAGCTTGCAACGACGAAGGAGCAGGCAACTCAGTACCTATCAGCTCTGGAGCTTGTAAAGAAAGAGAAGTTAGAAGTGGAAGGAAGTTATCTCGCAGCACAATCCTTGGCTGCTAAGCTACAGAAAGTCGTAGAGGAGCAAAACCGAACTCTGCAGCTAGGAGAAACGGTGACTGCTACCTGCAGCAGAACCGAAGTCGGATGTCCTCCTACTGATTAAAGCCCTAGCACTTTATTAGCTGCTTTAGCTCCTCTGCGCTCACAAAGCTCCGAGAACCCGCGGCACGGTCGTGGAGTTCATACTTGCCATCGCTCAGAAATTTCTTTCCGACTATGATAATGTACGGGTAGCCCAGCAGCTCAGCCTCTGTCATTTTGGTTCCGAACGACTCTAAGTATCTATCGTCCAGCAAGACATCTGTACCCTGCGGGCGAAGGCAGCCACTCAAGTCTCTCGCCAGTTCTTGCGCATGCGCCACCGCTGGATCATCCGTCTTCTGCTTCTTACCTCCAACCGTCAAGATGCAGGCACGATAAGGAGCCACTGCCACTGGCCAAATGATCCCTTTGGCATCATGAGAGCTCTCAACAATCCCAGATAGGATGCGGGAGATGCCCAGACCATAGCATCCCATCTCAATGTCCCGCTTCACTTGGTCTTTTCCGACAAATTGTGCTCCCATAGGTTTTGAGTATGTAGTGCCGAGGTAGAAGACGTGGCCAACCTCAATGCCGCGGAGCGCAGATAGCGACCCAGTGCCACAAGTGCAGGGATCACCTTCTTCGGCTGTTTTGAAGTCTCCTCTGTGGACGGTGAGCTCTGCTTCTCCATGTGATAGGCGCATCCCAGCAAGAGCTTCGTCTAGAAAGACTATCGTGCTATGGAACTCCTTTCTATCTATTGCCCCTACCGCGATCTCTTTGAGGTGGCTTATATCAATGTGCGCCTTCAGCTTGACAGGATTGGCGGTGCGGCCATCTGGCACAGCCACGATCACTAAGGAAGTGCCCTGGCTCGGCTCCTCATACTCAAAGACCTCAACTTTTACTCCCCACTTCGCAGCTTCGATGCCTTTTGCAATAGCTACTAGCTCGACCATGGGCAGGTCTGCCACGGAAGGCTCTGACGATGAGGAGATGGACGGTGCCAGCTCTGCATTGGCAGCATATCCGCAGGATGAGCATGTAAGGAGAGTGTCTTCGCCGACCTTCGAAAGAATGTGAAACTCGTGCGAAAGCTTTCCTCCTATCTGTCCTGTGTCCGCTTCTACCTCCTTGAAGGGAACGCCTAATCTACTAAAGATGCGATGGTACGCTGCTTGCACTTCCTTATAGGTCTCTTGAGCTTCCTCTACAGTCGCATCGAAGGTGTATAAGTCCTTCATGATAAACTCTCTGGCGCGCTGAAGGCCGAAGCGAGGACGGATCTCGTCTCTGTACTTTGGGCCGATCTGATAGAGACGAACCGGCAGCTGTTTATAAGAGGTAACAGTGCTAGCCACGAGTGAAGTAAACAGCTCCTCATGCGTTGGGCCCAAGCAGTAATCCTCCCCTCTGCGATCTTTCAGCCTAAAGAGCTCCGCTCCTGCCTTGTCCCAGCGACCAGAAAGCTCCCAGTCTTGCTTAGAGATCAGTGAAGGCATTTTGAGCTTTGTGCAATTCATACGTGCAAGCTCCTCGTCCACAATCGACTCCACGCGCTCCAGAACGCGCATAGCCAAAGGCAGTAGCATGTATGTGCCATTTGCTGCCTTGCGAATGTATCCGCCACGGACAAGGAGTCCGTAGCTTGGAATGGCTGCTTCATGTGGCGCCTCTCGCTTCGTAGGGATGAACTGGGTAGATCTAAATGTGTAGGTCCTCGACAAAGACGGCGAGCGGCACCGCAGCAACCCTCCGCTGGCAGCGAGGCACCTCCTGAAGGCCAGAGGCCTCAAGCTGCAGAAGCTCATCTTATCAAAGTGCCATCCACAAGGCCGACAGTAAACCCGTGACTTGTGAGGACCAGGACAGTAGATGGTCGGGGGTGCTGCAGGCATCAATAGTAACCTTCACTCCAAAGCAGTTTGCGCTTATAGGCATTTCATGCCTCCTCTCCTCCAGATCAACCTCACCCCAAGCTTCTGATGTGTAGTCGGTAACGCCTATCCTCGCCTCCAATGGAATGACTTGAGACTCTTCACGTTCCTTTACATCAGGCTGCTATCCGGTGAGCACGGTAAGCAGCTAAGGAAGGTGCTGATGAGGGCGTGAACTGATGAGCTAAAATGAAGAAGGTCCTGTCGTGGATGCGAAAACGCAATGGCTGCCACATCTTCATCAGCATCTTGCCTTCGAGAGCCTTGGTGACGAGGGCCGGAGCTGCCACATGTCACTTAGGACTGCACCAAGCGTTCTGTCTTGCATTTCTTGCCCCAGTAGCCGAGAGCACAGTATTGTGACCGAACCATAGAAGGAGTGGGATAGACGCTGCTTGGGCCGGTCAATGTCGGCTCTGCCCAACCGCTGGTTGAAGGCTAAGCGTTCAAAGAGTGGCTTGAAGTCAGCCATCTGGTGCTTTTCAGTAGCAGAGTGTTTTCCTTCCTGCGGGAGACTGAGGGAACGAAGAGCCATTCTTATGGCGAGTACACCCTTGTGACAAGCTTCACTGATCAAAGTATAGGGTTCTTTTTCCTGGGGACCGCGTACTCTTCAGCAAGTAAACAATGCGTACAGTTTAGGCTTCAAGTGAACTAGCGCTTGATAGGACGCTATCGTTCCTTACTCCCTCGTCCTCCCAATCCGGTATGGTCTCCTCATTCCTGCACGAACCCTATTCCGCACCTATCATAAGTCCATTCTTTGGACGCTGCCGTCAGTAATTTCTACTAGTCCTCCCGGAGCTGGTCCGTTCATATCGGGCGCTGATACACCTAATGTGAGACCTTGTTACGTTCATCTCCGGCCAGTACGTCTTGCTAGCAATAATCTGACGTACCTTTGAGCTGGTAGGTTAGCAAACCACATAACCTAAGTTTGATGCAACATTTCAAGCAGGGAGATTGCCCTTATAATATAAGAATGAATAGGAAACTTGCCAACCTCTATCTGCCCCCCTGTCAGTCTCCGGAAGCCTGAGCCAGAATCCATCATCGTAGAGCTAGATTTTAGGAGGTTGCTACGAAGCCATAATAGCGTTTCTCTTGATCCCCCAGCCCTCTACTTTCAGGCACTTACGGTCTCGGGCTTCGAGAGACAAGGCTTAGGCTTTCGCGTCCCTTAGAGGCGATGATGGTCGTTGGCCGAGCTGCTGTGGCAGATATCCTGCCCACATCTTCGAGGCCTGTCGCTGTCCGCGCCAACATACTTAAAACTGCTTCTGCCGCTGAGTATGCTATAATGCGTTGCCATCATCCCGCTCTTTATCTTAGCGCACTCGAAGGCTTCTTTAGCTCAGCAGCACGGGCACTTTCACAACCTCCCAAGCCTAATAATGCACGAAACCTAGCTTGGGGAGGGGAAAGAGCTGCGCTTGGTACGATTGTGACAGTCCCGGAATGCGGCCCACTCCTGCAGGATAAACAGCGCGGGCATCATGTCACAAGCTCAACGATAATACTGAGTAACAAGCTCAAAGCCAGCTATAGTTAGCGACACTCTACCTTGCGACAAGCTGACACCAGGCCTCCGTGGTTCTTCATACATTCTGCATCTCAGTGATAAGAACTATAAACTCAGGATGTTCTTGGATAAATAGCAACTTACCATCAACTGCTTCGTAGGTTTCTGCACATCCTGACCATTCGACTAGGTCTGCATGCACCTCTGGCTTGTCGGGTTTGCAGTCCGTACATACTACCTCCTCCTGCTCTTGTTTCTTGCCGCTATCGGGAACACTGGTAGCAGGGATCTCGGCCATACCAGGTGAGGAAGTGACATGATTGTTCTCTGTTCTCCTAGACTGCGCGGTACCCATTATCATCTGATCTCTTGTGACCAACACTAAGCTCGCCTCTTGGACACCTCTAGATAACCAAGCACATTGCGCGATATCGTAGGGCTGTGTCCTCTGCCAGATGATAGCTCTGGGGGAGGCTAGATCACTAAAGCGAAGGATCTTCCGCAGGGTGACTGTACGATCAGCCCAGGTGTCATCCCATAGAGCTTCGACTTCCCCTTGCCAAGCTGGGCTAGAGCATGAGCGCGAACAATGCCTCTTCTTACTGGCTTTCCTTCAGGTCTGTGGATGGTTCTGACTTTTCTGATGGCAAACATCCCACATGAAAGTCTTTAGGCCTAGGAGTGATATTTAGAATATGACGTAATATATATTCGACAGGATCATCATTTCGTGATTTCATTTAAGATAAATGATGTTTTTGAAGGTACGAGGTGTTACAGATTCTCCTCTGACAAGCGGACGATGCAAGCATCACTGTCGCTGCGTGTCAGCGGACCAGAGGACCATCTGCAGACGTCTGAAGAGGAACATGGAGCCGCCCTTATGCGGATGAAGCATGAGAAGCAGTAGATTTTGGGTCCGCTAGGACCACGTTTGCAGGGAAGGAAGGACTATCATTGGAGCTAGGATGGGTTAACTAAGTCACGACTAAATGTCGGGAATTTCTCACCCTGACGACGCCTCCATCTGGGCGGTGCCCTACCAAATTGTCTACGCCACAGCGAAGTATGGCAATGCTGTCGACCTGGGTGGCTCAGGGCGAAAGCAGGTTAAAAGTGACGTTGGCAATAGATCTAGCGGCTGGGTCTGCAAGCAGTAAGGCCCGACATTCTTATTTGCGAATGTGGTCGTAGATTGACACAACTTCAACGTATGTCGCAGGAGTGACGGCTTTCCGCAGGAAGTGGTAGTGGTATTTCCTCAGAGAGTCTGCGTGACAGACATTCACCTCGTGTCTCACGAAGTCTGGGTCCCAAGCGCAGGTAGCAGTCTGGGCTCTAAACCCACAAAACGCTTTCCCGCTGCTTAGAGTCTGCGGCAGGCTGCTCATCACTCAGCACAGCTATTTGACCTTCTTCCTCCCCCAATCTACTAACGGGC
>FLMG01000099.1:1409-19876 GCA_900088475.1 Hyphochytrium catenoides
GAGATGCCATCTCTTAGCCATATAGCGTTGCCAAGCGATGTCCTTGCTATGGGAGGAGACATAGCCGAGAAACTGAATTTCCGCGTCTTCTCGTTGAGCCGCATCACCTTGCGGCGCTTGGGTTTGTCGGCCGTATACTGCCGAAAAGTGGCGGATGTTTCCAATAATAGCGATTGTGCTGGACATTGTTGATTTTTGCTATTTCGTTAGGCTTGTTGTTGCTTGCTGAGCGACGAAATGAAGAAAGAGGTCTCTCTTACTGCTGATGTTAGGGGCGCCTCATACGGCACAGTCTCCTTTGAAGGTACTTCTCTAGCTCCTCCTTCCATCTCTTATCAAGGCACAAACAGTTGACGCTTATCATCTCCTCCAAAGTATTAGTAGGAGAGTCGAGGATGGATTGAATAAGGTCAGAGAGTTCCACGAGCCGGTCCAGACGCCGCGCCGCACCTTGAAGTTGTGGATATCATGGGGGTTGAACCTAATAATACATTGTGGGTTTCTCGAGGAGGCGATAGACCAGGTTGATGGACCGCTCAGCATGGGCTGCTGGCTGCCACATCTTCACATGCTTTTTTAGAAGCCTGCACCTCAACAAGAGGGAGACAAGTAGTACATCATAGACCAATGAAAAATGTAAAAGGAGTAGGCAGGCGAGAGAGGAGAGACAAGAGGATGGACATCAGAGTTGGAAGAAGAGCGAGATGACACGTAATTTTAAGACGTGGAGACCTAGGACATATACGCGAGCAGAGCTAGCCGAGGACCAACAAACCTAGGCAGAGATAAACGATCGAAGGAGGAACTGTGAAGGAAAGAAGGAAGTAACCAGACTGGCACCACTGGAAAGAAAACAATGAGGATAAGGAGAAGATGGCGGGTAACGAAAGAGAGAGAGAGAGAGAGAGAGAGAGAAAGAGAAGAGAAAGGAGATGATCGAATGTAAGGTTAAATTGGGAGGAGGAATGTCGTGGAACACTGGCTCCCACTATTATACTCCACTATTTACAATTCCTCTCAAATGATGTCTTTGAGGCTTCACTGCCATCAGAAAGCATTGACACTAGCCCTGAGTGAGACTCTGGCATAAGCGGCGGCGCCCTAGGCGTGCTAGGTTACTATGCACCTAGTAGGACGCTAGATGCGTAAGGGGATGAGAACAATGGAAGATAACCAGAATGTGCTGTTATGTGAAGCAGAGAAGGAAGTGATACAGAGTCTTGAAGCGTGAACTTCGTTCTAGAGGTGTGGCTTCGCCTCAAGTCACACGGAGTGCTTCCTTCAGTTCTTACCCTTCTTACATCCTTCTCCCCCCTTCGACTCTTTACGTCCTCTACTACAGTTCTTGCTATCGCACAGGTGGGAAAGGCTTCGAATCCTCTGTACATTTTGTAGAGGGGATCAAGAAGGAAGCCACGTTTACTCAGACTTGTCCTTCGATACCATGGCGGTGGAGAAAAATCTATCAAAGAAGGACAATTGAAAATGGTAAACAACATGGTAAACGAAAGGAGAGCCAGTGGATGAGAGAACGATGGGAAAGATAGCAGGAGAGGGGGGGTTAGTAAGAGGAGGCAGGACAGAAGAGAGAGAGCAGGGCGGTACAGGCAGAGAAGGTATGGTGTGGAAACAGACGAAAAGATGTAGGAAGCAGAGAAAAGAGAGGTTCTGAGGAGATGAGGAGACAGAAAAGCAACAAAAGAGGACAAAGTGGAGAGAGAAGAAGATAGAGAGAAAAAATGATCACAGAGAAAGAAGCGGTAGGAAGAAAGAGATAAGAAAGGAGAGAGAAATCGAGAGGGTCAGTAAGAAAGAAGACTCTATAAAGCGAGACCAGGTTGGCTATGCCGTGGAGCAGAAGGGAAAGCGATAGATCGTAGGTGCCGATGCTGGAGAACTCCATTATTCCACATTCTGTAGCAAAGTTCCTTACTTTTGGGATTCTTCTTGTCGTGAGACTATAAATGGGGCAGCCCAGAGAGGGCGAGCAGCTCCAGCGTCCAGGAAAGAGGAAAAGAGAGAGCCTCAAGAAGTAAGGGCCATGATGGAAGGACTGAGTGCTTCTTCTGGAAGGAGGAGACTTTGAATGGAGGAGTGAATGGAGGGAAATGCTAGTCACCCGCGATTGGACTTGGAGTTGCTTCTGTAGAGGTTTCCAGAGCCACAAGACCTCTGCGTGCCACTCCCTCGACAGAAACGGCAGGACTTAAAAAATAGGCGAGGAAGGAGGGAGACGCCACTACCGGGTGTGGCAGGAGAGCGCTAGCGCAAGCGGTAGGAGGAAGTGTGGAGAAGCTTATAACGTTTCGAGTCTTCCACGAACGTGAAACAAACTGGTCAAGCGGCTTGGTTATCCTCTGTCTGATGCAATCTTCTGGGAGCCGAAGAGAACCTTCTTCCTTATGGCTAAACTGCCTTCCCTGCCTTTTACGACGACCCAGCCATTTTCTCCTAAACGCTGACAGCCATTCATCGATCTGATTGTGACAACAGTGAGACAGCTCTTCTCTGTACTGCTTCCGGAAAGGCCAAAGCTAGATTGGAGGGGCTCTTGGTTATGGAGAGTACGTGGCTAGCAAATCCCTGGCGGCTTCTACTACCAAGATGACACTGTTTAGGGGGCCCAACTATGGGTTTGGAGGTTAGAGCGGTATTGCCGGACCAACAAGTGTGTCTCCTAAGATACCGAAGCTCGTATGGCACGTGGAGTAGCTGAAGGAGGTTACTTGCTCAGCTCCGTCGGCATTCAAGTTTACCAGGCGGCACTATTAACAAATTGTCTCTCATCGGGGGTTACTTTTAAAGAAAGGGACCGCGGTTGTCTGAATTCCAAGAGCATCTATCCTGGACTCTGGTTTACCGGATCGCCCGCGTTGAGATCATCTACTGGGCCGTTTGGACTGTAGGTAGTCGACGAGAAGGTGGTTGGTAATGATGCATACAAGCTACTAGTCCTACCAAGATATATCAGCCGCATCCCGGTTTCCATGTCTTAGTGTTGAAGCCTTATCATCCCTCTCCGACCACGAAGAATGGCGACAGGACAAAAAGACCCCTACCTGGTTTTGCCGGAGCGTTAGCTGATGGCATTCAAACACCCTGTAGTTGAAATCCTAGCAAATCGGACTGGTTAAGTTGCTGTCAGAGACCGTACCTAGTCAAGAAGTGGCTTGGCTGTCCCCTTTTTGATGCGTCTGGCGGACTGAAGAGAACTTTCTCCTTATGACCGAGCCACCGCTTTTCACAAAATATAGCACCTCTTTTCTCCTCAATCATTGGCACCCATTCAAGGATTCTGAGTGAATTGAGGCACAAAAACGACATAGAATGAGAGTAATGGAGGAGAGAGGCGAACATCCCTACCATTCCCCCTTCCATTGGCCCTTCTGCCCTACTAATTAGCAGAGGGAACCACCTTGTGATAAACTGTCTCTCCAGTTAGATAGAGTTGAAAGAGGGAAACGAGACTGAGACACCAAGAAGGACAAAGGAGAAAGTCAGACAAGAAAAGAAAAGAGAGAGATCGCCCTTCGTCCTGTCGGTCGCATCAACAGGGAGGAAGAAGGCATCTCAGTTGACGAAACCGATGAACTTCCTTCACCTCTCTCATTCTCATTAACAGAGAGAGGAATGTAAACCTGCAAGCTTGGGGGGCTAGGTTGAGTTCACTATTTGTCCACCTGATCTGCTCATGCTGTCCAACTTCTTGTACCATGCTCCTACATGTCGCAGCACTCTACTTTTCTGCTTTGCTCTTTCACTACTCTATCTCCCTCGTTCTATATCACTCTTTCACTTCACCTCTTCTTATGATGGGAATAGCGCTATTTCTCCCAAGAACTTGAGTACCGATGATGAAGGATCGAAGCAGAAAGAGAGACTTGTATCTAGATGATTTGGAGACTGAGGGACGGTAGGTAGTAGCTATACAAGTAGCCGATAAAATAAGGGAGAGAATGACAGAAGAGGAAGATGTTGGAGCCAGATCAACTTTGGTAGAGTTAGCGAGAGGAAGCGAGCAACAGCAGCGCAGCGAGAGTAAGGAAGGAATCAGCTACTCGGATTGGTCGCAGTAGACACATAATAGGCCAGAGAAAGGGATTGGTGCGAGGCTGAAGACTCGCCACCGTTGGAAGGATAAGGATATAGAGGAGCAGACTATGTCTAGGAGGAAAAGAAGAATGAGAGAGAGGGTGGTAGAAATAGAGGGGGAAGGTAGGAAAATCTAAGAGCAAGAATTGAGAGAATGAACAGCCGGAGGTGGAAGAGGGGAAGAAACGAAAGGTCCTGTTCTATTTCGGCCTAATCTGGCAGGTGCCCATCTACATTCTATTCTTCCACTTCTTCCCTTCGCTTCCTCTTCTCTCTCTCTCTCTCTCTCTTCTCCCCCCCTCTCTCTCTCTCTTTTCTCTCTCTCTGTCTTCCCGTTAGGGTTGGAGTCTTCCTGAGAAATGTCATGAAGCCGCTCTTGCTCAGCTACAACGTCTGCCTGCTGGTACGGGTCAGCTCACCGTCTCTCAAAAAGAGGAGCCCTCCTAAGTATGCGCAGCTGCTGTGCGAGAGTGCTCATTACTCTTCTTTCTGGGATATTTGCAGTTCGGGGGGTTTTCGTCGTTGTGGGGCTTTCCATGCTGTCGAGTAGCTTGCTCTTGAGGAGCCGCTTTCCAGTGGGTTGGCTGTTGGCTGTAGCCTCTGCTGCTGCAGCCTGGAATCTGCCATCTTCCTTACATTAGCTATTGATGTTGCCAAGGAGAGACCCTGAGCACTGGTGCTCGGTGACAGAGCAATTCACTTCCTGAAGCGGGGTGGGTTCTGGGTTCTGCGTCATTCGCTGACATTTTGCCGTTACTGGGCACCTTTACGAGAGAGAGTCCAGCCAAAGCAGCTGCTGTACGTTGTACAGTACGTTGTAATCCTTTACTTCCTTGGAAGCGCATAAGGAGGAGCCTTTGTGCTGTTGCGTAGCACAGCAAGCAAGCTGTATGAGGAGAGGTTCCCAGATCTCCTCCGGGAGTAGAATCGAGAAACTTTCTTTTTCATAAAAAGAGAGACTCAAGATGAGAAAGGCTCTAGGCGGAGCAATAACAAGGATTCCGAAGGTCACTGAGCAACAGCTTTTCTCTTCAATCCGAGCAGCTTCGGCCAGCAAGGGCAGCGCCAACCTCGGCTCACTGGCATCGCCGCTCCCTCTACTGTTCGGCTCCCGACCGAGGACATTCGTACCAAGAAGACGAACGGAAGTAGTCACCAGACGGAGGCCCATTGCGCAAGTCGGATCATATAAAGCTCCACTCATCGCACAAGCCCTCCTTCTTCATCTTCTTTTGTTCCTCTGGTGAGTGTGAGTGTGTCAAACCTACGATCGACGGTCCTGGAGACTCTGGAGGATGGACTCTGATGAGGTGGAAGAGGACCCAGCTAGCCGATTCGTTGACTATACGAACGCCACTGAATGGGAGGTGTTCGTCTCGAAACTAGAAGATTTAATACGAAGATGGGGCCTAGCTGACAGCGGTACTTACTTCGGCAGATCTTCGTCCTCGCTCAGCATTCACCATGAACCAATCTCATTGTTCACTACGTTCTGGCGCTCCCCTCTAAACAAGTGGCTGTCATTTCGATGTGCTCTGTATCAAACGATCTCTGAAGATAGAAGTTGCGTCTCGTTCATTCTGCCCCGCTTTAGATTTCCATCTCCTTCCACTCACTACTCATCAGCGTCTATCAATCTCTCGATCAAGCATTTGCTGATTATCATGCGTGTCTTCACAAAGCTTGCTTTTTACCTCAACACTTATAAGAACAGCCCCTTTCTCTTCCCCTATCTCTCCAACGTGGACCATCAAGCCTAAACCCTTACTCTTCATTGCTCTAAATTGACTGATCGCTCACTTGCTCTAGGAATCCCTCCTCCGCTTCCCTCGGAAGAGGATGATTTGAACAAGCCAAAACGGCGAGAGATCGTAGAGCTTGGCGGTACAGGTTACTATGTTAGTCTTTTCTCCCGAACCGCCCTTTCCACGGAGCAGCCTACTTCGCCATTCTTACCTTCCTTCGAGAATGAAGAGGTTCTTTCAAAGGTATCCTTTTATATCTTTGACAGCTAAAGCTTACCACCTCATCAGTTGACTCCCTCCAAGGCCACAGCCCTTGATGAATTCGTTTCACGGCATGAACTTATGTTGCACTGAAGCTCAATGATTCGTGTCTTGCGGGTCAAGGATGGGGTGCTGCTTTTTCAAGCTTATCGTCCCTCTTTTTCACGGTGGCCGCTCTTTAGCTTGATTGTCAAAGTGTCACGATTTCATAACTTCTCGATCGTCACCATAGATGCTGACATGGGAGAAAGGAAGAGAGCACATGTCTCCCACAATGCTTCTCCTAGCTCAGGGACAAGCCGGAACGGAACAGGAAGATATAGGAAGAAATCAACAGCGGCTCGGGCAGGACTTTTCGCTGTGGACGTATAAGGATTATCAGGCAGCTTCCTCCCTTCATCACTGGTTTGGCGTCAGCTTCTTTCTAGTTATCTCTCACGTCAACGAGACGTCAGACTTTTTAGGAGTGATACCACCCAGCACGGTATGCTAACCTTTCTCCTGGCACTCTCGGCCAACGCTCGCTGTAGCTCCAGTAGTTTCTGTTCAGTCTTCTTTGCCCCTGATTTAGTGAAAATTACTTTTCACTTTAATGCCTCTTCTCAAGCCGTAATGCTCTGTGCCTGTCTACCCATACATTGTTTGCAATGTAGCAATGCTTACATAACATCACTCATCACCTCATCCCGTTTCCTTAAGATCTAAATATTTGCACCTTATCTGCCCCTTTTCAGGCGAACCTTCTCCTTTCCTCTCTGTGCCTTGCCCTTGGTCACTGCAATTGTTCTTTGCCCGCTTTTGTGGCGTTCAACGAGCCCTCCCGTTGCTGCTTCATAGGCACCGCAGTGCCCGGTGCAGCGGGAAACGTGTCACTTCACTTTGAAACAGATTCGGTGCCAGAGGTGAATTGACTTTTGCTCACGGCTTTCCCTTACCACTATGGTCTTCATTTCACTCTTCTCTTGACCGATTGTCGTTTGGTAGCTCCCCAAGCGTTTTGGCGTCTCTTGGACTATTGCATTCCACTTTCTAGTGGTGCTATTGTGCCGAACCTATCCTAAATCCAATCCCACCTTGCATTTCACTTTCGTGAGGTTCTGTCGCTTTCCGGTGCACGCTCCGCCGCTTGTGCTAGTTCTATAATGCCCTGAAGACGATTCATCACCAATCATATCTCAGGTGTCTGGCACTCAAAATTACCTATCTGGGCTCATCGACTTTTTTAAGATGAAGCTGCAGGTGAGAAGCGGCTGCTCGTTCTTGTATCAAGCTTAAAGTGTTTACCCTTCTGTAGGCTTCTTACGTTACTTCGTCACTCTCTTATCCATTGCCAGCTCATGCGTCTCCCGTAACACCTCCCATATAACACCCTGAGCTGCTAAGTAAGCTGTTCCTGTCACGAACTCAAAAGATTCAGGCAGTCGACCAACAAGTAACCACGTCCGCAGCTTTCTATTACTTTTGGCAAGCGCCGTATGACTGGCAGAATAGGCCGGTAAGGGTGCACAAATCCTCCCATTAGTCAGTGCCAAATAAAAGCGCTGTTAAGATGGTACTCCCTGAAGCGGGTGGCTCAATTGTGATTCATGTTTTTCGTGTTCCTTCCCTACTTTCCCAAGCCGTGACTAAAGTCTCTCTCGCTCCTTTCATCACTTTGCAGCAATGGGACAATTGGCGAAGTGGAGGGAATCGATTATTGGAATCCGTGGCAGAGGGTGAACAGCATTCCTATTCGGAAAGTCAGCTCGCGAAGGAAATACTGGAGAAAGGACTGCACTGGGGACCGGTAAAGGTCAGACAGACATAACGGCATCGAGATTGCGGTAGAGAGAAAATACTTAGAAACGTACGGTTTAATTGAGGCGTGAGAGATGCGTGGTACACGACTTCGGTCGAGTCTTCTGCTTTACAAAGAGCTGCGGGAATATTGACAGCCATTAGAAACGCGAAGAAAATGAGAGACAGTATCATTGAAGAGGCCCCATCTGATAGCTATGACACCATGATAAAGGGTTGCCGAGCGGCTGAGCTCAAACAATGGCAAACGCGCTATAAGAAGGATTCGTTTTTTTGAGCTTGCTAACAACGCTCAACTTTCATCAGGACCCTCTGGCTAGCGTAGAACTACAGGTCTCGTGGTCAGGTCTCAGGGAGGGAACCTTCGTTGATAATGCAGTCCATTCGTCTCTGAGACCTATGGAGGCTCCCTCTTGGGAGCTTCAGGCCCGATGGAGGGAAGGTCAAGAGGTAGGGGTGGCTCTCTTCTCTCTTGGCTCGTGCACCCTGCCAGAATGAGTGTCATTCTTCCCCTTCTTGGCTCTTGCCGAACCAGTGTCACCCTTCTCCTTCTCTCCCTGGTTCGTGGCTTCGTTCTGCACCTTCTCTAACCCTCTGCGCAGGTGGAGTCCATTACTCCTCTTTCGACTATAGTCCAGCAGTTCACCGGAAGGATGTTTGACATGGCCACGTCGGAGGAGTTATTGCTCATGGCGCAGCTGGCAACACGAGAGAAGAGCAGAAGCAGAAATAGACCGGTAACCCTAGGAAGACGTCGATAATCCATCCTGGTTGCTAACCCATTCCGTTTCACATTTCTAACTATTCTCCACGCGCTATTCTATCGCGTTTACCCCTCTCCTCTAAGATCTTCCACTGCTGCTGCTCGTTTTTTTGATCTTCTGTGTTTCCACCAACTGCCGCTCTTTTTGCGCCTTTCTGCTTTTTCGTGGGTTCACTTGGAATAGCTCCCTAATATGTTCACTGGACGCTCAGCTTGTACGGGTCCCAGGAGCACAGGCTGCAGCTGCCCTAGGTTCGGCCATTGGCAACATAACCCAGGGAATAGCTTCTGGGGTACTCTAAAAAGCGCCTTTAGTCCCTCTTCTAGACTCCTTGCCATATAGTTTAGGGCCTCGCTCTATTATATTCAGACTCTTCACTTCTCACTTCTCTTGGCATTGTTGATGATCGGCTCGTTCTCTTGCTCCTACATAGATCAGCTGCTTCTCTTTCGACTCAGCATGTTAACCCCTACCGACATATACGACAACACAAGACCTTAAATCATTCTATTGAACCTCGCAGCACAGCCGAAACGAATCTGTACCAGCAATTATTGAGCAACTCTTTGCAGAAAGCTCTGGAGAACAACAAGAAGGTTTGCTATTAGCTGCCCCCTAGATCCTAGATGAAGTCCCGCCGTCTGCGCTCTTTATCCAAAGCTAAAATTGTTCTACTCTTGCCTCTCGCCGTCGTCTATGTTAGGCGGCGAGTACTTCTCTGGGACCGCTCCCCCAGGATACCTCGTCTCCAGACTTGTCCTTGAGATGCTGACGATGGGTAAATGCAGTGATTAAGGGTTCTATGTGCCTCTACCTGTAGCCAGGGTACTTCTTTTGGTCTTTAACTCCTCCCTCACAATTTTATTTTCGATTTGGCTTTGTGTGGCTGTACGTTAAGCTTCTTCCCACTCGTAGAAGCTGTCCCCACAGAAACGTCTGATCTTAGAGTGCTTCCCATCCTGCCTCCTCTTTACAGGTGATGCCAATGAAATTGGCTTGCTCTGGTCAGCCTTTGTAGTCCGCCTGCGCCAGCACTGGGATGAAGCTCGAGATATCCCTAGAATGGTACGTCTGCTTAGAACAACAGCTTTGGCCACCCGAAAGAACGGAAACGAACAGAATGCCCACACAGTCCTTACATAAGGGGGAAAGGGTTTAGGTATCAAAAGAGGGAAGTGCGAGGACAGAAGGTCCTGGCAGAAAAAGTGAGGTAGTGAGTAGATGATACATAGCAAGAGCCAGAAGAGGAGTATTCTCTTCCTTCTTCAAAAGCTCATTTGACTTACATGTTCCATGCATTCAGGGTTTTCATTCCACGAGGGATAAGAGTGCGACACCTCCCCATCCCTCTCTAGACACCTGCATCCTGCACCAAAAGCTCCAATTGCTGAACTGCTGCATCAACAGGTCATTTCCCTTGTCTCTCCCTATATATATACCTATTTAGATATCAATTCTTCGATGGCCTCGGTGGCTCGTGTCCTCTCCCTAGATTAATTGTCGTCGGTCCACTCCTAATGCATATCCGTGGTATTAAGGTTTTGCGAATACTCTGTTGTCAAGCCTAGACTCTCAGCGCTGAGGATATATTTACAGAGCTACGTCTCTTCTCACGCTGTAATACCTGTCCCTCCATCTTCCTTCTTCCTGCGTTGTCTTCGCAGACGACGCCACTTGAGAAGGCAGCATTTGCTCGATTCAGAGTCGCAGCAGAAGTCAGCAGAAGAAAGGAAGGAAGACGAGGGCTGGGGAAGCTCGGACATTGATATAGACACCGACGAGGAAGAAGAAGACGAAGGAACAAAGGAGGGTCACATCGCGTCCTTCCCATCCTCTGCCTTGGATGGCGATGGAGGCAACGGGGAGAGAGGAGACCTCACGGACAATGACGGTGACAGTGAAGATGGTTTTTTTGATTCCGTTGAAAGTGCAACCTATCCAAAAGAGTCAGAAGAAGACACTTTCCGGACGCCCTCCTCGCCGCCTTTAGACGAGAGGAGGACCGAGGACAGTGTACTAGTGGATGAGAAGAGAAGATCAGAAGAGGGAGAAGGCATTCTCCATCCGCTTGAGGGAATATATGGCTTAGCTTCTGGCCGTCAAATATTCGTTCCCGTCACCCAGGAGCAGCTCCCTTTGACTGAAGATATGATACATGAGCAGCAACAGGTGCTGGCAAGGTGAGAGAGCAACAGAGACAAGGTTGTAGATCGGGACCGAAGTAGGTGGTGTTGCTTATGGAGGAGGCCAGAGAACCGTGAGACTTATCCGTATCGCGTGATGAGAAGGGGACACAAGGATGAGAATATTGAGAATTGAAGGGATCAAAATATTTGAAATCTGCCCTTTATGGATGAGGGTACGGCTCTGCACCTGGGAGGAGATGGACGTGTCAACGGCTGTGCTTGACCCGACGCATCTTTGTCTATATAGTCTTGGTGCGAGCACTGAAGGTTCTAAAATCCGTCAGCAGCTGCAGACAGCGTCACTCATTTCAGATATGCAGGCATTCAAGGTGAGGGAGATGCATCAAAGAGCTGTCAGCTTAATGTGACACTTCAGAGACAGAGCAATATTCCTTTGAAATCACAGACTGACTTCTTTCCAAATAAGGCTGCAAACCCCGGAGCCGTCCTAGCCGACTTTGTGCGTTGGCACTCTCCTCGAGACTTTGTCTCAGTGGAGACAGAGGGGCAGGCAGAAATGACCGCAGCTTGGGAGAGCCATAGCAGATCTCTTGAAGAGGATGGAACGCAATGGTTCTTCCCAGGGATTGGAGTCCTTAGCAGAAGGATGAGAGATGAATCAGAAGGTGGTGCAAGCTACTCTGCCTTTCTCCGCCAGAGCGACAGGCAACGTCCACGCACAGGCGTGCACTTCCCAGCTCTTTTATGTATTTTCCTATTTTCAGGACTTATCCTTCGTGAGCAAGGGAGTCATAGTTACTATCTCTATCTAGCTCTGGTCGTAGAAGCTCTCCAGTTATCCTTCCTTGCATGATGACCTTTCCATGATTTTTCTCTGCAGAGGTCGGAGGAGAAGGTTCAACGAATCTTTGGCGAACTTGCTGGCGGACGGCCGTGCCACTACCATCAGAAAGGCAGAGAGCACTGTTTGATGCATCTAGAGAGGCGGAGAAGGTCCTATAATTCCTTCTCTTTTCTCGCTCATGCTTCTTTTTCTATCTCAAAGCTTGAGTGGAGTCATTCTCAAAGAATACTCTTGAAACTTGGCGAAGATTGCTTGTCAGGCTCGTTCCCTCTCTCTCACTGTCTCTCTAGGCTTAGTGAGCAGTTCTATCGTGGACGCGACGGTGGAACTAACCTGTATCTGTCCTTACTGGCCTTGTCGCTGTCACAGGTTCTTCACTATCTTGAAACGATATCCGTCGTGGAGTTGCTTCCCCAGGTGAGTCCCGCTATTCTTCATCATCTTGCGCCCTCCCTAAATTTTGCTGCATAATCTCTGCTGCGTTCCGCTCTTTTTCTGCCCCTAGCTTCTTTGCACGCTGTACTCCACCTCGTTCTTTGTACTTTCGCATGCAGAGACACCGGCGCTTTCTCTTCCCGCTGTGCAAAGCTCTCTGAAGCATCTACGGAACCAGGCCAAAGAGGCCATCCGGTATCTCAGGGCTCCAGAAAGGACAAGCAGCGCATCAAACCTCATGGTACCACAAAGCAGAGCCCTCACTTCTCTGCCTTGCTCCTTTTCTCTTGCCTTCATACTTTCTCCTCATGATGCAGTCCAAGTATAACATTACTATCTAACCCGTTGCCTTGCTACCCGTACCTTCTACTCTTCCTCTTGGCAATTCCTGGGGTTTAGGATCTCTTTGATGATTGCAGCCAGTTCTGTACCGGGTTGATGAGAGTTGAGACACAACTCAGCAAAGGCACTGCTCTTCTGCATAAGCTTCCTTATCAGGTATTTCCCCAACGCACTCTGGTAGTGTTGGCTCCTTCCTGCACCCAAATCGCCTTGTTTGAGCTATCTTTAAGCACTGTAGATTCCGCAACGTGTCCACATCTACCTTAATATGGAGTGTCGGTGTACGGGTCGGTGTCTTAACGCAGTTTCTGTCTTCTATGGTGGCCCGTCACATCCCCTTGTAGATGGATCTTGTCTCGCGTGTGGTAGGAACCGATGCGAAGTCAGTCGGCGTACCTGCACAAGACGAGCGGAAGGCCATTTTGCAGCTCCTTCTCGATAAGAAGGCAGATCAGATTTCCAATGACTCGCCGGAAGTCGGAAGGAGAGAAGGCAGTCAAGAGCAAAACGTAAAGAAAAGTGAAGGAGAGGAAGAAGAGGAAGTTCAGTTTCCTAAAGCTTCCAAGAGAGAGTATGTTCTCCGAAGCATTGAGCCTCGTCCTTTCCACCACGACACTTTTTCGTTGCTGCCAATCGTCTCCCGTCTTTATGCTTGCTTTGACGACGACATTGTGAGATTTGCTCTGGCTCTTGGGTCTGCTGAATTCTAAAAGAGGCGAGAAAGGAGGACTTTTATTATACTTTAATGATGGACAACCTAGGTCTCCCCAAGTGGGCGAGGTTTCTAGTAGATAAGGATCACTTTCGGAATTGTCTCTCTGTCCTCGTCTCTTCCCTGATAGAGATATTCGTGGCTTACTGTTTCAAGACCAGAAGCTCTAGGGCGTCTCGTTGGCAATTACACCTACATCTATTCTCTCTTCTGTCCTCTCAACAATTCTCGACGCAGCTAGACAGCAACACTTCTCGCGGTGACGGCGATAGTTTGGATGTAACAGCGTAACAGGAGGAAATCGCTGGGTTCATAGCGGTGAGCTTGCAAAGGATCATTCTACTTATAGTGGGGAGCTCCTTGCAACAAACAAAGACGACAACTAATCTCAGGCCAGTGGCCCCAGCTGCGGGTTGTGGGCCTACATACGGCACAAGCCTACTCAAGAAGGCAGAAATGATCATGACTGCAGCGCTCTCATACATCCCTTGGTGGTTCCTCTTGCTGCGACACTGCCAGGCTTCAGCCTCGTTAGAAACATGAGAAGGTGCGCCTCGTGGCGATGATGAGGTATGGCGCCCGTCCCTGACGTACAGTAAACCTACTTTAGATCGTGACCGAGGAGCTGGCACTCACTGTCCATATGTTAATCCTTAGGAGGATGAAATGAAGGATCGAAGTCGTCTCCCTGACGCACCTATGGGGCCATTATCCAGAGTTAGAGTCATCGGCTCATTCATGCGCTATCAAACCCAGTAAACACAATGTCCGTATATCATTATGTGCTGCTTTCGTCAGATGAATCATCTCAGTAGCCGAGACAGAGGGAGATGAGGCGGTTCTTCGCTTGTCTCATAAAGGCAAGCTGCTGCAGACAAGATTGGTGGGGTTACTACCATCATCATGAGCTGGGTACTATAGCAACCTCAGAAGAAGAGGCTCCCATCAACGCGGCAACCGCCCCGCTATGATGTGGTGCGCAGCAGGAGGACTTGAGAACTGAAGCAGGGACGCTTTACGGTACCATTGGGTCTCTCGCGCAGTAACACTTTCATCTACCGAACGGTCGCCGTCACAGCGATGCAATCACAGCCGTGGTACGAGTAGGTAGCGCTTATTATAGCGCGTTTCCTCCTTTTTTTTTCTTTCCGCCTTACTTCTGATCGTTACTTTGTACGTCAAAGTCGTGGGCAGGTAAAAAAGAGCTCTCATAGCGTAAAGCGATAAGCAAAGGCGCATCGCAGGAGTATCAACATGGCTTTTGCATTTCCAGGTGATTGTGAGTCTGAGGAGATCTTCCTCTTCGCGGTTGTTGATGGGTTGGCGATCATGGATCAGCATATACGACGCCAAGAAGCTGGTTCTTTATCAACGTATATTGAATGAATCTGAAGCTGTGAGATAGAGAGATGAGGCTACATGGTGGCGGTTGTGGGAGAAGGATGTCCTTGTAGGCGGCGGCGGGATGTCATGCTGTGGTAGGGTTATATATCAGGAGAAGGGGAGGGAAATTCAACTCTCGACGGACAGCAAGAATCTCTGCATCAAGCGCGGCAAGCTCCGCTCCATTCTGCTGCTGCTGCTGCTGGGAGTGGACAGGCTGGTTGGGCGTTCCGGCAAGGAGAAGGTTGGATGGCGAAATGTTGAGGCGGCGAATGGACGTGTTTCCCGTCACCCACCAGCGACAAGCTTCATCGAGTTCTAACATCGAAAGAGCGGAGAGAGAGTCTTTAGCTGCTGTGTCTGCCTGCTGATGAGTTCCTTTCTCTCCTTTCTCCTTCTCCCTATCGCGGTCCTTGTCCTTCTTTCCACCGCCCTTTTGAGGGGATAATGAAGCCGGCGCCGTGGCTGGCTGCGGTTACCGCAGAAGAGGTTGCGGGAGAGGTGAAAGAGAAGATCAACAGAGACAAAGGTTAGACAGGTTGGCTGGCACTTCGGGCCTCGAAGGGTCTGAGGTAGGATGGAAAGGTAGGTTGTATTCAGCGTGCAAGATGGGAGGAGAAGAGTGAAAGATGATTGACCAAACATATAACGAAGCTACAACGGGAACCCACTGACGAGAGACGATAAGAAGTCCTCTTTCTCCTGGCAGGGACACTAAGCCCCAGTAGTAGCACTCGCTACCAGACAGAGCGAAGGCGAGAGAGAGTGCGAAAATATCTCAAGGAACACAGCCCAGACGAGATCGAGATAAAGAAGCCACTCATCGCTTCCCAACCTGGTGAGCCGCAGACTTGCGCAGTTTCACGACTCCTGCCTCCAACCGGCGCTCCGCCTCCGAGTCTGCCAGCTCGTACCTGGTAAAGGTATCTCTGCAATATTTGCGTATGCTGAGGAAAAAAGAAGGAACGCAAGGCCGACGGTCAGGCTGAATAACTCTTCGTTGTTGCTCACTACGTTCTTTTCTCCGCTACTCTTTCTGTTTGGTATCAGTCTCTCCGCCTCAACTTGTCTCAGTTCAAACGAGGATGAAAGCTTCTCTTCATTGCCATTTCCTGCTTCTCTCGATTGCCCAATTGTATGTCGGCATCCAAATGTCTAACGCAAGACAGAGCTCTCTCGCTTTCTCCACATCCTTCGTCCTGCCGCCGCGTGTTCCCGTCTTCAGTGTATCTGGGTGCTTTGCCGTCCCCAAAGGCGTTTCCCCCTGTCCATCTCCCATTCTTCTCTCTGCACCTACCTGGGAGTGATGGTGATTCTGTTAGCGGCAAGAGAGAGGTCTGCTAGCGTTGAGTTTTCTCTGAGAGAGGTAAGGAGAGCACGGAATCCTCGTCCCGTGATGTTGTTCCCATATAGATTCAAGGTCTGGAGCCTGGAGTTGTTCCTCAACAGGGAGGCGACGCTAGCGGCGCCTGAGGTAGAGGAAATAGATTGACGAATGGGTGAGACTATGACAGCAGGTAAAAGGTTTAGAAGGAGAGACATGGCGGCCACCAGCAGAACAGGGTTGAGAGGAGATGCACTGCAATAGCAGGACCCAAGAGGAAGGGGTACAGCTAGAGAGCAGAGAGGCATCCCAAGAAGGGGATGACGAGTTGTACGGAGAGAAAGTGTGAGTGGAACAGTTGACTGCAGCATGCACAGAGTCCAGGAAGCAGACAGCACCTTCGTCATCTATGGCTATGCTCCTAAGGCTGAGAGATAGAAGCTTGGAGCCGCTATCCAAGAGCGGCAAGAACCTAAGGTAAGGAAGAGATGTGAGGCAAGGGCTATAATAGAGAGGAGAGAATGGTATAAGTCAATGAAGTCGAGCACTAGACAAACCAAACTCTTCGAGCTGCTTAGACCTAGAGAGAGGGCAGGCGACGAGCTTCGTTCAGAGTGGAAGAGGAAGGAGAGCGATAAACAGATACTCTTAAGAAGCCTGAGAGGCTCGTAGAGGATAGTTAGTCAATAGAAGCGAGGCCGTGGGAGTAGCGCTATGCACACGCTCACAAAGACGATGGCGGCCAGGAAGCAGCACCACAGATGAGAACAAATCTCACAGCAAAGTATGGGAGGAGTAAGGCGTGTATAGGCGACGGAGAGGAGCAAGGTCAGAGAAGGAGATGAAGTAGGAGACCCGGCGACGCACCACTTTTTTGCGCTTATTGTTTCCTGAGATACAGAGGAAGAGAGAGCAGGAGAGGGGGAGACGGAAGTCCAATCAAGAGAGAGATGCTCTACGGTCGAGGAAGGAAGAGAATCCACCAGGAGCTTCGCTTGGTCCTCGCTCAGCTGCGTGTTCAGGATCCTGAAGGTGGAGGCGGAGGGTGTCACGCTTACTAACTTGGCTCTGTGGTCTATCTTCTCACTCTCCCCGTAATCCTTCATCTAGAGCTCTGCTATCGCTCACTCTCCTCTTTACACAGTTGCCGACTTCTCCGATGCTGCCTTTGTCCCTTCTCCGTTAATTCCACTGCCATGTCCTCCTACTGCTCTCTTTCTCTTGCTTAGTTGGTCACCTCTTTGGCTCTTGGTTACCTGAGAGTGTGTGCTCCATGGCAGACGGAGAGTGTGCGGGTGAGCGAGAAGAGAGACGGTGTGTCAATGAGATGATGAGACAGAGTTATCGTGCGACGAAGTGGCTTTTGGGCCCCGGAGTTGTCTCTTTTCTCTCCTTCTCCGGCGGTGCTACGAGCGGCTTTAAAGTGAGAGCCAGAAGCGTGAGGAGAGGGCACGAAGGCGAGGGTTCGAAGAACAGACCAGCGGGAGAAAGAAGAGTGAACAGTCTGAGAAGCAACTTTTGGACCTAGAGGACCTCAAAACTGAAGAGGAGGGAGTCACAGGTTGATGGCAGCAGGGAGAAGGGGGCAGTGCCTCTTACTCTTCACTGGCGCCGGATGGTGCGTCTCTCTCAGTGCAGGATGAGGGCAAACACCCAGTGCGCGGCAGTGTGCGCTGAAGAGTTTAAGGAAGTCGTCGGCCCCCGAGGCGATCTCTCCCGCAAGCGGGCTCCCTGCACAGCAGCGTCACAGCGGCCGAAGGATCTTTAGGTGTCCGCCTTTCTGAACTCTGCGGCCCCCCTCACCTTTCTCTCCTGCTTGTGACTTTCTCTCTCCCACTCCCTTGGCTCCTGCTTGTTCTGTCTCTTCAGGTATCTGCTCTCCCTACTCTCTGTTGAGAGATAATTGCGTGCATCTCTCTTCTCCTCTCCCCATCGCGACTCCAACATGCGCCCTTCCCGCCTCCACTGTCTGCCCGCCGCCATCCCTCTGCTCCCAGCAACCTGGCACCTCCTATGGATCAACCTCTCTCTCTCTCTCTGGCTTTCTTCTGTCTCTCTCCTCTTCTTCTCTCCTCTCCCCGCCTTCATTATCTCCCCTCTCCTTTTTGCATCCTCTCTCTGCACTCCTACTCTTCGGTTGGTTTTCCCTGCTACTGCCTCTCACCTGTCACTATCTCCTCCAAGTGAGCCGCGCTGCCGGCCTGCTGCTCGTTCCTGTGATAGTCCCACAAGCTGACCACCGCCATCTTCACAGCGCAGCAGCCGCGCCAGGAGGAGGACGAGACGAGAAGAAATAAAGAGAGAGAGAGGAGACAAAAGGAGGACAGACCGACAGAGAATGGGAGAAGAGAAGGAGAGGCCGTGATTAGCCCGGTGTTAGAGAGAGGAGGAAGGAGAGTTTTTAGCCTCACGCAGACCTCAAGGGAGTAAATGGGAGGCTAGGACACCCGCCTTCTCTTCCAGAACGACTTCTCAACCTTTCTGACTCTTTATCTCTCTCTCTCTTTCTCTCCCTCTCTCTCCTGGAGCTTGGAAGAAGGCGCTTCTTGCCTTCTGCCCGGCAGTCGTCTCCTACTCTTCTCTTGCCTCCTGTCTGCCTGTCGCTCTCTCTCTCTCTCTCT
>FLMG01000104.1:3350-16830 GCA_900088475.1 Hyphochytrium catenoides
GCAGAAGTTCTTAGTATCGTCCTCACAGGAGCCGCCGGTGCTGGCGCGGCAGCGTCTCTTGTCGTCTGCGCCGTAGAAGGTGTCGTGTGGGCACTTGGTGCCCGTGCCACTGCATTTCTCTTCCCTGTCACAGATAGAGACTGGTGCGCGGCAGACGTGGTCTGCGGACTGGAAGCCATCATCAGGGCAGGTGGCGCTGCTTCCCGTGCAGAGCTCAGCCACGTCACAGACGTCACAGGCTGGGCGGCAGACTCTGTCCCTGCCATAGAAAGTTCCATCAGGCCTGCAACAGACATTCTTGGGGTCCGTAGGGTCACACTTTCCTCCTCCTGGTGGTGGAGGTGGTGGGGGCGGGGCGGTGCCTTCTTTGGCACAGCAAACCTTGTCATTGTCACTGTTTCCGTCCTGGATGCAGATGCTTCCTTGCACGATCCCCTCAGGACAGATGCCGTCATCGCACTGGACAACGCCCCAGCACTTCAGCCCTCCGTTTCCTGGTTGGCAGTCAGCTCTAAATTTCCTGCAGGTGAAGCCCGCTGGACAGTTCCCTGTGCCGCCTGGAGCGCCGTTGCAGACTACTTTGCTTCCATCAGGACAGTTGCTAGAGCCTGTCTTCCCTGCTGCGTCGCCTGCGAGACAGATGTCCGTGGAGTCGAGACAGCTGGTGCAGCCTTTGTTAGCGATGCCGCCCTGACAGGTGCCGATAGGGAAGAGCTTAGGGTTGGGACACGCATTGATGGGCTTATAATTTGCTGCGCTGACGCTTCCCAGAGCCGCGAGCAGACAAGCAGCAAAGAGAGGGAGCTTCATCTTTCTCTCTCGTTTTCCCTCTCTCCTTCGGGGGGAAAGAACGAGATTTGGAAGAAGAAGAGTGCTTTCTGAGAGACCCTACGTGGTGTAGGTTGTAGGGAGAAAGTTGTACAATGAAAGGAGTATTGGACAGGCGGACAATCAAGTTAGACAAGAGAGGGAAGGCAGAGGAGTCAGGACTGAAGGTAAGCCCCGAAGAAAGATTCTAAGACAGAAGCAAGAGATCGCGAGAGAGGAGAGAGACAAAGAGCGAGAGAGAGAAAGAGAGAGAGAGATGAGAAAATTAACGTTGCCCAGCTGTTGTTTGACAAACCTCCATCTATCCCCGTTCTCCTCTTCGACTCTTCGACTCTTCGTCTATCTCCTCCTCTTTGCTTTATTCTGCCGTCGCTTGAGTTGGACTGGATTTCCACAGGCCTTGCCCAGTTTTCCTCTCTGCGTCTGTCTATCTTTCTCTCTGTCTCTCTGGTTTCTATCAGGCAATACTTCTTCCTCCATTTTCTTGGCGATCCTTTGGGGTCAATCGTGACCAGTTGGCTATTAAAATTCTCTCTCTCTCTCTCGACTTCACCGCTTCCCTGAGCAGAGGGGACAGACATATCACAAGAGAAGAGGAGGCTGCTTGGTGGAGGAGATAGTCTGAGCGAGAGCTGGGTCAAGAGAGAGAGAGAGGGATGACGTTTCTTTCTTGTTCTCTTTCTCTTTCTCCTTTCTCCACTCTCTTCGTTGACTTTTACTTCTACAAGTACCATGGAGCGTGGCAAACCACAATGAGCAAGAAAGCTAGGAGATAGAAAAGAGAGAGAGAGAGAGAGAGAGAGAGAGAGAGAGGGAAAGAGAGAGAGAGGAGAGGGACAGAGAGAGAGAGAGAGAAAAGGGACAGAGAGAGAGTGAGAGAGAGCAAGAGAGTGAATGAGAGAGAGAGAGAGAGAGAGAGAGAGAGAGAGGAAGGAGGTCAGAAGAAAGGGGAACACTGATCAGAGTTCTGTGACCTTTCGTAGCGGGGGCGTATTACTCCTCACTGTTTACTTTAAAAGAGTGTTAAGTGACAGATCCTCTAATATTACTACGCCGGCACGAGATTCCCTAAAACAGGTGGCCCCGCTGGCTGTCATAATAACGTCCTCATACCTAAACATAATCCTCCCCTCCTTCCGCTATTGCTTTGTATATATAGGTATGAACCATGACGTCTGAAGATATGCCGCCCCCTGAGATCGATAGTTGGGAGGCCCACGAAAGATCTCCAAAAGTGCACTCACTCACTTGCGCGCTGCTCTCAACTTTCTCAACTCTCTCTCTCTCCTTCTTTTTGGAGAAGATTCTCTCTCTCTCTCTCTCCTGCTGTTGACAGGCGAAGAGAAGGCACCAACGATGAGGACGACTGAGGAAGAAAGAAGGAATGCGGCCTCGGCTTTCTATAGCTGACGACCCAGGGCGGAGGTTCGTCACAAAGAAAGTCCAAGCAACCCAACAAGCTCTCTTTCCCCGTCGTCCTTCTCCTCCTCTCTCCTTCTCCTCTCCCCAAACGGCCAGCATAAAATCTGGAAGAACGTGGAGCTTGTCTATCTCTCTCTTTGGCGTTGCTCTGCTGTTGACGTGATGTTGCCTGACTCCTGCGCTTTCGGTTTCTGTCACTTGTTTCTTCTCTCTTCTTCTGACGCGTCTTTCTCCTTCTTATGCTTTATCATCGTCCTTCTTTCTCTAGCTCTGTCTCTTCTCGCTTCTCTTTCGCTGTTATTGTTCAAGACCTTGCACCTGGAGTGCACACAGACGTGAGAAAGAGTTGAGGTTCAGTCACTGTACGGGTATAGCAAGAGGGAGAGAGAGAGAAAGAGAGAGAGAGAGAAAGATAATGATGAGGCCTGATCCCTACGGCATCCCCATCAGAGGAGCTGGGAGATGTCTGTCCCGTCGCCAACAGTTGAGCCTTTCGCTCCCCTCACTTCTCCCACTTCCACTTCGCTCCCTTCATTGCGGCACGTTCTCCTCTCCATCTCTTCGACAAACTTAGAAGAGCAGTAGAAGACTAAGCAGTGCTTGGATTTTGCCAACTTCCACTTCCTCTTCTCTCGATCTTCTGCCTTTCAATGCTAAAGGTCCTCGCGCTTTCCTAGCCGTGTTTGCTTCCTTCTTACTTCCTGACAATCGCAGCTCCTAGTCTCTAAGACCTCAATCAATCAGAAGTTTCATCATGATGCACCACTAGTAGCTACATGCGACGCCCCAGAAGGCCGATTCAGAGTGAATAGGAGGAGAAAGCGAAAGAGCAAGAAAGAGGAAGGGAAGAGGTGGCCGGAGAGAAGAGAGGGAGAGAACAAACACAGGAAGAAGAGAGAGAGAGATATAAGCAAGAGAAGAGAGAGAGAGCTCAGACTTACACGATTGCTGCTGGCATTCTGACAGACATAGCCTACTCAAGCAAGCTGTCTTCCTCACTCGTCATCTTAGACAAATCTATCTGGAGGACTTCTCTCCTTCTCAATACTCCGGTAGCACACAAGGACCATTCTTCTTCCCGTGCTTAGGTCTTACCTGCGGTCTCACCTATCTAAAGATAACGGACCTTGGTTGTTGTTTTCAGAGATTGTCCTTGCTTCTCTCTTCGTCGTTGGCAATTTTTGTTGAGATTCTGCTTGGCGCTTGGCTTAGCGAAGTAGAGCATTGGCGTGCAACTCTACTGGGCAGCTGATGGCCAATAGGATGATATGGAAGGCAGATGATGGGTCCACTATGGAGCTGGGACGAGGCCGGGCCCATGTCCTATCATCATAACTATTCAAACTCCTTCCGTCTTTAAAAGCTAAGTCCCTCTCTCTCTCTCTTTCTCTTTCATTCTCTTTTCCTCTCTTTCTACTACGCGCTCTCTCTCTCTGTCGCTGTCTGAGATAGCAAAATAGATAGATTTCCACGCTTTCTGCTTTCTGTAAAAACTTCTTCCGCTCTGCTCTCTATCTTCTTCGTGCGACTTCTCCCTCTCTTTCTCCTTTCTCTGTCTCTCTTTGCCTTCATTTCTCTGTCTTTCTTCCTCCTCTGACTCTCTCTACTATGGCTCCTACTGCCTTCGCCATCCTACCTCAATCTAGCTCCTCAGATAAAAGAAAAGTCTAGTCCCTTCCTCTTCCTTGATGAGCTCATCTTCCTCATTCCCAACTGCGAAGCGTGCTTGTCGTCCTCTTCGTGCCCTATATCCCTCCTCCTTCCTTCTTTTCATCACCCTTACTCGGCGCTGCTGGCCTCTCTCTGACCTTCTACTTTATAGATAGAGGCAGGCGGATGGAGTCCGTGCAGCATCATCGCGGCCCGCCTCTGTTGAAAGCTTGCTACTATCTCTATGGAGAAGCAAAGGACGCTCCCATGTGATCAGACTACTGAGCAACGTCTGGCTGGCCGTGTGGCCTTAATAGATGTCCGTTCTCTCAGTCAGGGATAGAACCCAAAGTGCATGAAGAAGAAAGAAAAGACACAAGTAAGAGTTCACTGTCAGCATCCGACAGCTGCTTCCCCGCTAGTTTCCACGCTATGGTCTTCTCATTGATCAAACATGGTCGGTCCTCAAGACGGCCAGCCTGCCCGCCTTTCCATTTCTTACCACCACGGCGCTTCCCACGCCGACCAGCTCTCTCTCTTTCTTCCCTCTTATCACCACTGGGTGTCCTACGAAGTAGTAACATGCATGCTGTCTATTGTCTACCATCACGACAGAAGGGATGAAGCACCCATTCCATTCTCATCTGCCTGCATGACCTTGAAGATCGCGGCCCGGATTACCTTCAGGGCCAGCAAGGAAAGGCAAAGGGACGGCGAACCCGCAGAAAGGTCTTTGAGCTGTCAGTGGAGAACAGCTTAGTATCTAGTACCGCTCCCGTGCGTTCAAGAAGATGGTGAGCTGCTTAGTGCCAACAGTCGTAAGACTCTTCTCCATGGTGATGATTGGGACACAGCAGCAGCTTGGGCGGCTTTCATGGACAGTACAGCGTTGTCCAGCCCTGCCACTTCCCTTTATCACCACTGTGGCACCCTTCAGCTCTGCTAGCCCGCCATCAGCCCAACTCCGAGGTGGTTTATAAATCGAGACGACGTTGAAGCACCGGGAGGAATGTATGTGACAAGAGCAACAAGCGTCAATGGTGCGCATGCTGCTGCTGGACTTCAGATGAACCTTAAGGCTGTGCTGACCCGCGCTACCGCGCTACTTCGGAGTCTTCTACTGCTCATACGCCCCTTTGAACACTGACGACTGTCCCTGCGGATAGTCTTGACCATAGAAATACCATGGCGAGGACTAGTGCTGAGTTAACTAGGAAGATGATGAGCTGTTCATGAAAGTCAAGCTGCAGGAGCTTGGTCCTCATGAAGAAGGGTCATCGGTCGTCCCAACATACAAGCAGCAGACCGTCGAGCCTTCTTCGTGATGATGATGCAAAGAGATGATGTGAGTCTCAATCTGAGTCTTGCCAACATTCTTCTGGGTGCTGCCGTGACGAAGGACTGGAGG
Source organism: Hyphochytrium catenoides (assembly GCA_900088475.1). Lineage (NCBI taxonomy): Eukaryota > Hyphochytriomycetes > Hyphochytriales > Hyphochytriaceae > Hyphochytrium > Hyphochytrium catenoides. The sequence continues at coordinate 8,659 of FLMG01000104.1, forward strand.
ACAAAGGACCGCTTGTGATGACCTTCCGGCTTCTTGCCCAGAAATCAGCAGCAACAGCATCGTCGGCGATTTACTAAGAAAACCTGTTGCCCTTCTTCCGTTCGGTAGCAGTCTTGGCTTTTAACTTCTTCTCTGAAGAGGAGCTCTTGATCAATCGGAGGATATGATCCTGGTCAGCGTGGAGCAAGGGTGGAGAAGCTGCCAGCGAGGGGCAGTCGATCAATTGATTGAGATCTGAGAGCTTGCAAGAACTTCAGGATGTGACTTTCCATATTCAGCCATTATTCAGCGCGACACCAGCTCTTATTGACTGATAGACTTTGTTAATGATGGGCGGACGTGTCCGAGGTGGAGCGACACGCAAGCCGCCGTTTCTACTAGAAAGTGATCCTGCTAGAAGTCTGGCAGTAGGCGCAAGTGTGGCACATGATGCTGCCTGAACCGTCCTCTCTTAAGCTAGCTGAGAAGTCAAAGTTCGCCACCCGCATTTCCTCCGTTTGCAATGTTCCTCTCATGATAGAGAACAGCATAACAATAGGCGCCACATGTCACGCTGCAAAGTAGACCTTAGACTCAAATATTCTTCGTCACAGAACGGATGATCTAATGGGTCAGCTTCCTAGCAGCAGATGCCGCCGCACCTAGCTTGTCGCTGGTGTTTTCGTCCACAATATGGCGATATCTGGCGCTCTGACGTGGAGCTTCCTCTATCTTCTCATAAAGGTTCTTACTCTTCTCTTTCTTCAGAAGAGTCGATGAGGACTTTGCGCTTCTCCACCTTGACTGTCGTCCACCAGGGATGAGGGGTGCTTGCCGGCTTCAGCATATGTGTTGGAGGACTTTCTGAGATTCAAATAATATCGTACCTCACAGGCTTCAGCTGCTTCAGTGTGTGCCGGTACCGTCCAAAGAGAGTGTGGCAGTGCTGGCTTGGCTCCTCGCCGCTGTCAGCAGTATCGTTCAAATTCTCTGGTGGTGATTCCCTTCATTCTGCTTCTTCGGAGTCAAAATATGGTGGGACGTCGCCGACGGAGACAGAAGAGATGGAGACCTTTGTCTCTAGAAAAGCCGGTTCCTGGCGGCTTCTGCTATTGAGCACGACAGACTGCTTTGCTGCCAATCGGCGCTCTTTTATTTCCATCGTGTGGCCGCCCATCAAGTCACGACGTCAACAACCACTGGTAAGTAGAGAGCGCTATGCTCTTCCAAATTATGCTCTTCCAATTTACAATCTTCAACGAGGAGGCCCCGACGGATCCTCCTCCCCGCGCTACTAAAGAAGATTTATAGAGCAAGTAAGCTTCTCCTCATGCTTCTTTCCCTTCTTTGTTCAAGCGCCAGCAGCTTCTAATAAGTTTATGACGTTGCGACAGGCATCATTGGATCGGCAATAGGATTCACAGGGTCCGGCGGGGTACACGTTATGGTTACAGCCTGTGGATGATAGTGATGGTCTACATAGAACTTGTAGGTACGCTCACCATATATAGTGAGGCAGAAAGAACGGCCTCCTTGGGCCAAAGCACCATCATTCCGTCCGCCCCAAGTGGAAAATATTGTTCCATAGCTCCATGCCTTCGTTCAATCCGGCAAGGTGTTGGGCCTTTCTTCTTGGCATCGATGATGGAATTTGTGGCACAGTCCGGAACCAGCAGCGCAGCAGCAGCAGCGAAGATCTGCGCGTTTCCTCTCGGTAGGTTCCTTCTAAAAAAGACTTATGATTAGGACTACATGGCACTTCGCCTTCCTTTCTCTGTGGAGGAGTGCGGGTGCAGAGTACACGCTCTACGGACGAGCTACCTTAAATAACGCCATAGAGACTTGCTGAGCTTACCGAATATACGAGGCGAGAGCCTTGGTCAGATGGGTGAACAACGCGCGCCTACGAGATGCGTAAAATAACGAGGCATGTTGCAAGTCTCTACCAGCTTTTACCACTACTGTAAAACGGTACTGTATCGGCCATTACGAAATTGGCAGTTTCCCCGAAAAGAAGCCTACGCTAAAGGGTGAATGTGCCCAGTAAAACCCCCTAAGAGAATGCCTTGTACATACAAAATATTAGCCCTTCGGCCTGTTTTACTAATTCCCCATGAGAATAACAACGTTTTCGCTAGATTCATTCTCTTTCTAGTATTTTAGCTACTTCTACTGCTGCTGTAGTAGCTACTACTAAGAAGTAAAAGAAGAAGTAAAAGATAAAGCTTGGAAGAAGAAGTGAGAGATGAAGCAAAGAAGGAGGGAAAGAAGAAGAAGAAGAGGAAGAAGAAGAAGACAGAGGAGAATAAGACAAAGGAGAAGAAGAAGAGAAAAGAAGAGTAGACGAGAGCTACAAAGCCCTGGACTCTACAACGCGTTCTCCTCCTCCGCCTAAAACGGAGCGGGTACGGTTCATAGAACTACACCAGCTGAACTTATCAATAGAGATACTGCCCGTGCCGAAGATAGCGTCTGTCCTCTTGCTGTTTTTCGTCTGTACAGTAGTCACTCTCTAAATGATCCAAGTACAAGTACAAGTACGTCTTCTCTATTTTTTATAAGTTCCAAGGGATCGCCTTTCTCTCTCTTGTTGTGACGGTACTATAAGTATGTGCCAAGACAGCTCAACTTGGAATTGGATTTGCACATGGAGCCGGAGCGATGGAAGCTGCAATAGAGCAGAGAGAGAGAGCAACGCTGATAGATACACAAATATGAGAGAGGGAGGGAGAGAGAGAGAGAGAGAGAGAGAGAGAGAGAGAGAGAGAGAGAGAGAGAGAAAGAAAGAAAGCAAGAAAGAGATGGGGAAGAGTGAAGGGAAAGAGAGAGAAAGAAAAAAATGCAAAGAGGAAAGAAGATCAAAAAGCATTATTTTTAGACAGGGATGGGACCGGTTTTAGACAACTGGACAGAAATAGAAGAAAAATGAGAAGGAAAGGAAGAGTGAGAGCGAAGAGAAGGAAATGTAGAAGAGGGAAAGAAGAGAAAGAAAGGAGAAGTAAGGATTAGAAAATGGGGCAAGAAGAGAGGGAGACAAAGGAGAAGGAAAGAGAACGAGAGAGACGGGGAAGAGATATTGGGCGAGGTCGGAAAAGAGAGAGAGACAGGAAGATAGAGCAATAGAAAGGGAGAGAGCTTGGGACTAATAATGAACGAATAGTAGTTCTATAAGTGGAGAGAGAGGAGAGGCCGGGGACCCTAATAGATGCTTCCTCTTGGGGACCAAAAGAGCCCTCTAGTCATTCGTTCGACTATGCGGGGAAGGTCGAGAGAGAGAAACCTTTTCTACGTCTGAAGGGAGGAGAGAAGAGAAGGAGAAGAGAGAGAAAGGGAGAGAGAGAAAGAGGGAGGGAGAAAGAGAGAGAGAGGAAAGAGAGAGAGAGGAAAGAGAGAAAGAGAGAGAGAAGGAGAAGGAGAAGAGAGAGAAAGAGAGAGAGAGAGAAAGAGAGAGAGGGGAGAAAGACAGAGAGAGGAAAGAGAGAAAGAGAGAGAGAAGCGTAACATATAGATCTAGAAGTACACTTCCTTTCTCTCTTTGCTTCTTCTTGATCCGTCTTTTTTTTCGCTTTCTCTTTCTCCCTGTCTCATCTTTCTGTTTCTCTCTCTACCACTCTCTCACCTCCCCTCTCTCTCTTCTCCCTCTCTCTCCCCTTTAACTCTCTCTCTCTCTCTCTCTCTCTCCCCTCTCTTCACTGAGAAAGACGGCAGCCAGACGACAGGAGCATAATAAGACGGCAGCAAGTAAGATACGGCCTCCTTCTCTTGTCAAAAAAGTCTCCTAAAAGATGAAGGTTCTTAAAAGTCCTCTCGACTCTTCTTCTCTCTCCGTCTCTCCTCCTTCTCGGGTCAGAAGAGGGAAACAAGAAAGCAGGAAAGGATCATCGATATAGATCTTTCTTGGGTGGCTCTTCTTCTTTTCTCCCGTGTCTGGCGCGTTCTCTTGTTCTCTCTCTTGTCTGACCGTCCTAAGCCCTCTTCCCTTTCTATGGAGTTCGACGATAAAAGGAAGAAGGAGCAGGAAAGAGACTGAGAGGAAATAGTGTCCTTCTTTTGCTTCTCTTTTCTCGGCCTCCGTCTTCTCTCGATCCTCTCCCCCATTTCCAGCGTCGTCTCAGATCTCTCTCTTTCTCTTCGTCCATTTCTCATAATACCCAGCGCCTCCCAAGCCGGCGAATAGAGGCAGAAGAGATAAGTGTCTTGCGTTTCTCTTTCTTCTCCTTCCTCCTTCTCTCTCTCTCCTCCCTCTTCCCATCTCACCATCCGCCGTCTGCTGGCCTTCAACCTCTCTCAAAGGTGTCAGCGAGTCTTTCTCTTCCTTTCAGCACGGAACACAATGTCAGCCGCCGGTGGGGAAAGAAGAGAAAGAGGGCTTAAGCCTCATCTCATTTCCTCCTTCCGATTTCTTCCCACGCGCTCTCTCTCGGGCTTTCTCCTCCGAACCATCTTTCTTCTCTTCTTTCTCTCCTTTGCGGCGGGAGAAGAACATCTTCGCCGCCATCTCCCCGGCAGCAGTAGCATTCTCCTTGGGAGGCCTGCCACTGCCAGCGTTCACCCTCGGCAAGGCGCCAAGGCAGAAGCTCGCTTCAGATCAGTTCGTCCCGTGAACTCTCTCGCTAAGGCAAGCGAAGGCTCAGCAGGCCAGCTGCCAGGACGAGGTCCAGCCAGGGCAGAGATTGCAGCAGAAGTACGGGCAGTACGAGCAGCAGCGGCACCGGGCGATGGCATCCAAAGCAGAGTCAAAGGCGTGATTGACTTCTATGGCGCCAAGGAAGCCGAAGGCTTCTATCTTAGATGGACTAGGGATGTGCTGGAAGCTTATGGGCGGCTCCGGAGTCTGCCAGAGGCTGAGCTCAGAAGAAGCAACGCTGATTTCTTCTCCAAGGCAAGGAAAGCGTTGAAAGAAGCGAAAGCCTTTGTAGCCATGGCCCTTCCGCCTGGCGCCATGCACTATCGCCTTGTAAAGCGCTATGACAGCGTGGCGCGACAGCATCAGGAGGCCGTCCAGCAGAGCTTGATAGCGAAGGCTGCTGTCATAAATGCAGAGAAAGCGCATGTTGAACCGCTGTTGAAGGGCAATGACTTCGGGGAGAGGCCGCCATCGGAGACCTTGCCTATCGGGGAGAACCTCGACCAGGTCATTGCTCTGTCAAAGGCTAAGCCCCCGAAGCAAGGCATTCCAGAGCTTGTCCAAGACTTCATGTGGAAGACAGTGCCTACCTGGCAGTTCCTCCAAACTTTCATTCCTCTTTCAAGGGCTAAGGCAACGATGCAGCGCATAAAAGAGCTTTCCCTGGAGCTGGAGACAGGGGAAAAAGCGCTCTTGAGTCTTCAAAAGGAAGGAGGGCAAACGGCAGATTCTTTCAAAGAGCTTTCTTCTCTTCAAAAGCAGCTTAAGTCTCTCTATTTGACTGCCAAGAAAGAGGTTGTTCCACGGACGAGAGGACTGGGCAAGCAAAAAGAGGTCCCTGCCCAGACGATCCGCCTCAAGTTAGACGGAGAGCAAAAGGAGAGAGAGATCCGAGTTGCGGGAGGAGAAGGAGAGACTGCCACGGTTCTCCCGCAAGGCGCTCATCCTCAGGAGCACGTCACGGTGGCAGCAGGAGAGCTTGTACTCGCTGAAGCCCGAGCGCAATGGTTGCTGGCCATAAAGACAATGCTCGACTGGAAGATGAAGGACATGTTTGGAGACAACGAGCCTCCGGCGCTGTATCCTCAGCAGCAGGAGCTGGTCGATGAGGTTGCGACGCTCTCAGGAGTTCTCAAGCATTTGGACGTGACGGAGAACTTTATCGGGGTTCCAGAGCAAGTTCCGTACCTAGAGCAGCTCTATGCACTGAAGAGAGGAAGAGTTGAAAAATGATAAGTGTTTCTCATACTCTCCCTCTCTTTCTTTCTCTCTCTCTCTCTCTCGTTGTCATTGCGAGTCGCTTCTCCTCTGTATCTAGGACAGCGTTGTAATACGGCAAGAAAGATGAGGAGAGAGTGAGAGAGTTGTCTCTCCTGCTGTTTCTCTCTCTCTCAGCTTGCGCCTCTTTTCTCTAGTCTTCTGTGTTGATAAACAATCAATAAGCAAAACATCCACACAAAGGACCTTGGCGTCTCTCTCTCCTTCTTCACTCTCGGTCTGTGCTCTCCGGGTGTCCTCTCCCGTCCCTCTCTCTTGTTTGCCGCTGGTCTCTCTCTCTCTCTCTCTCTCTCTCTCTCTCTCTCTCTCTCTCTTATAATAAGTGAATGGCCTGTCACGGAGGTAGAAGGGCTATTGATTGACTTCAATGATAGGAAAGAGAAGAAAGACTGACTTCGTCATTCATCTCGGTCAGGCGAGAGAGTCCTCTTGTCCTATATAAAGGACAGGGAAGAGAGATTTAAGAACAACGGGGAAGAGAGACACCTGGCCCGAGGGAGAGGAAGACTTGCGATCGAAGTCAGAGATAAAGGAGAAGATGGGAAAACGAAAGGAAAATGTAGATATTCGTTTCTATTCTGCTGGGAGGTCATGCAGGTATCTTCTAGGTATTTGGGCTGAAGAGGGAGGGAGAACGAGAGAAAGAGAGAGAGAGAGAGAGAGGAAAAACAGAGGAAGAAGAGAGAAAGCTAAGTAAAGAGCAGAGAAAAAGAAGAGAGAAGGAGGAAATGAAGGAAGAAGAAGAGCCAAGAACCACAAGCCTCCTATTAATTCCTAAAAGAAGAAGACATCTCTCTCCCCTTTCTCTCTCTCTCTCTCTCTCTCTCCATCTCTTTTCCTCTTTCTCTCTCTCTTTCTTCATGTCCAACGTCTGCTCCTCTCTTCCTATGTATCTTTCTCTTGTTTCGCTTAGGAGTCTCTACGGGCCGCTTTGACGACAGGCTGCTTAAGAGCTTCGCTTAGCAGCCAAAAAGCATCCATGAGCCGCTGTATTTGCGGCGACCCTGGGGCCTCCTTTGCCTCTCCTTCTCGGTTCAGCGGCGCTGTCCACTCTTCCAGCTTCACGGCCTTCAACTCTGCGGGCGGCGTGTGCTTTAAGGTCTCAGCCTTGGCCACCACGACTCTGATGTCGCTTCGAAGCTGTGCCTCCAATGCGTGGATATAATTCACCATGGGTCCAAGCTCTCGGCCCATCTGATAGTCTTTCCCTTCATGTTCAAGGACGCTACCAGCTTTCCGGAGCCATGGAGCGTCCAGCGTCTCATCGATAAAGGGCTTCTGCCGTGCTGCTTCTCCGCGGCTAGGAGGAGCCTCGAGAACAAGATCGCCTTTGATCACTGTTGGCAGAGTCTTCAGCTCTTCATCGATGACATGGATCTTCCATAGAGAATCGATGGACAGGACGCCGCTGCTCTCTTCTTCTTTCACCTGCTTGAGAATGCTCAGTAGCGCGCTGTCCATCTCGTGCAGAGTCTCCGGGAGAACCCTCGCTACGCTGTCCAAAGCTCTGATTCTGCCATCCAAAAACGAGATCCTGTTGATGAACTTGAGGTCTCTGTCTAACGCCATCCTCTCTGGGCCGTTGAGAAAATTCTCATAGCGCTTCTTCCTCTCGACAACTCTGCCTCCGTGTTCCAATCGGTAGCGCCTGGCATAGTCCAGCTCCCAGAGCGGGCCAACTTCTTTCCTGAGAAAGGCTCTAACTTCTGCTAATCTATCGATCTTCTCTGTGAGAGCAACGCTGTCCGGGAGAGAACCCTTGTGATAATGCTCAGTAAGGTCATTGGTCGCTTGGCGGAGAATACGTTGCAAGAGCTCTGCCTTCTGAACCCTTGTCAGCGATGCCGCCGGTTGTCCATCGTGCTCTCTGCGAAAAGCAGCAGTGCTTATCGACCGCTGTCCATTCTGCTTGGGCAGAAGACGTTGAGCGGCAGGCCTGCGATGCGCTGGGAAGCGTCTTCCAAGGATTCCATGTGCCAGTGGCCTTGCTGGTGCTTGTTGCTTGATTCTTGTTGCTCCAGTCTGAGCTGCGACAAGCCTGGCCTGGAGGTGGCGATGGAAGGAGAGAGAGAGACTCTCAATATTTCTTTCTTCTTCTTCTGCTGCTGCTGCTGCTGCTGCGAGTCTGACTGCTGAAAGCTGGTGCTGGTCCTGTGCATGAGAGAGAGAGAAGAAGGAGAGAGCGTATAGGAGAGAGCAGAGGAGAAAGAGTAACGAGGAGAAGGATGGGCAGCAAGGGAAGAAGAAGGAGGAAGATAGAGTCTTTCTTCTTGAGAAGGTTTCTCTTT